>JAMYHY010000062.1:0-141216 GCA_024586305.1 Debaryomyces sp. S3305
TCATCATTCATGAATTCATTATCGGAAAATGATTGATTTGATCCATTATCAATTCCTGCGCTGTGATTGTGGTTTTGACCTTGATTTTGGTTTTGGAATTGTCTTGGTAAGTTACCACATCTATCTTTACCAAAATTGATTTTTAAATTTTTATAGTCGTGAAATGATTTTATGCCATCGATCGCTTTAATTGCATTTGCTATATTAACGAAATTTATAAATGCACAATTCTTTTCTTCCAAGTAATTAATTTGTTCAATGTCACCAAATTTTGTAAAGTCTTCTCTTAATTTAGATGGGTTATAATATTCAAAATCAGTTATGTTACCAATGTAAATATTTCTAGACGCACCATTCGAAACAGCCAAAGATAACGCATTAGACAAAGGACCCGAGTGTTTACCCCATCCAACCTTAATTCTACGATTATGAATGGTCAAACCATGTAATTGGCACATGGCAAAAAATTGAGCGGCTGCAATAGGATCAATAAAAGTAATAAAGCAAACGTGACGTTCCTTCAAAAATCTAATACTTTGCAATAAACCTCCTCTAACAACGTTACAGATTTCTTCGACCGAAGAGTCTTGATGTAAGTTACCCAAATAAACTGTACGGTTACCTAAATTGTTAGCACCACCTGCTTGCGTAGCAATTTGAGCGGCAGCAGCAGATTGTTGAACCAATGCAGACGATATGAATTCACGATCTGCGGCAGTAACGATATGCTCCATACCTGGTGCTAAACCTAAATATTGAGCAGCGTTATGTTGTTGGGTTTTAGTGATGAACGCACATCTATCTTTACCGTAGAAGCACTTTTTATCCAAGTACTTTTCTTTCAAAGGTAAGTTGGCGACACATCTTATGGCACTCAAGATAGACAAGAAATGGATGAAGGCAATTCCTTTCTCTGGAATTATCTTGATACAATCAATAACACCGTAACATGATAAGTCATCTCTCAATTCTTGTTCGGTTATAATTTCACCGTTAACAGAGTTATTTAAGTTACCTAAGTAAACATTTCTAGTAGCACCATGTCTCTGGATTGATTCCATAACTGCAGGTAATATAGGGCTATTTTTACCCCAGCCAATTCTAACATCATGACCTTTAATGTTCAATTTCTTCAAAATACAATCAGAATGGAACAACAAAGCTGATTGATGGTCTATGAAAGAAATGAAAGCACAGTTTTTCGAAGGCAATATTTTAACCGATTCAAGAATACCGGATCTAACATAGTCCAATAATTCATTTGGTTGAATATCAGATGGGATATTACCTAAATAAACTGTTCTTGATGGGGCAACTGATGAATTACCATTAGAATTTGGACCCACTTGACCAAACACATCAGGTTGGGTTTGTGGAGTAGGTGGTGCCATATTCGACATTTGCATGTTTCCTGGAGGTCCATTACCAGGTGTCATTGGAGGGAAATGGTTTGCGTTGAAATGCTGACCCATACCTCCTTGTCCATCATTATTGATGAATGAAGCTTCATCGTAATAATCAGTTCCAGACCCCGGTGTGCTGTCATTTCTATTGAAATTAAATTGCTCTCCTTGGAATTGAGGGTATTGCTCGTATGGGGGCATTCTTGAATCACCCTGTTGCTGCATGCTACCTTCTGGACTCACCAACTGTTCATCTGATCCTTGCTGAGCATAAAATTGGGGATAATATGGTTGAGCCATATATTGCTGTGGAACACCTTGATACGGATCAAAATATGTCATGATATAACTTCAACCTTTCAGTTCTCTTCTTGTAAACGTAAGTATGCGTCAGATTTAAAAGTGAAAATTAAAAATTCAGAACCTCTTGTAGAATTTTACTAGGATAGATCTTAGCCAAGTTCAGGTGAATTCTTTAATATGGACAACCAATGAACTAAATTAACAATAATATCAATGAATTGAATTGTGGAACAAGTAATAAAACTTTCGTAAGATTAATGAATGAATAAAATTGAATTAACTAATGGAAATCGACCTTTCTTAGTAGGTAGAGATCAAAGATTAGGAAAAAAAAAAGACAAATACAAAGATTATAATAAATATCTCTAACTTATAACTTAACAAGTTGTAGGATCAATAAAATCTTTATTATATGTTGAAAATGTTTGACTTTCGGTTGCTTTAATATCAAAAATGTTACTATATAATGATCTCTTCGCTTATTAGAGCAGGAATTTTTTCTGAAAAATTAAATTTGTGTAACCGGTACACGCACGCCATTATATCAATACAACAGACAGACCCAAGGTAGACTTGATTCAATGGTCCGAATAGTTGGGTTATATGATTGTATATTTACTGTAGGCTATCTGCTATCTCGTCCGTATTTGAATTCAGCATTTGATGGGATTCTTTTAGACTCGTGTCTGAATTGGAATCATAATCGGTATCGGAAGGTGACTTGGGTGTGCCATTGGATTTCCGACGGGTAGTTTGCAGTTGGTGATTCTTTGTCTCTTCTGTAGTTGCGTCTTTGGTTGTATTTGGGTTGTTATCGTCATTTGGGTTGTTATCGTCATCTTTGTCGGCATCATCGTCACTGTAGTCTGTGACGTTACGAGATTCGGAGCTTTCATCGTTTGACAGGTGCAGCAGATGCAGTTCATCCACGTCAGTAGCCGGGATTTCGTGATCACGGTTTAGTACGCTGGTGACAATTTCTCTATCTGATAGACCCCTTGTAGCAGTGGCCAAATGGTCCGGTCTTTCATGCGATCTCGTAATGCGATGTGTTGGCGTTTCTTCGGTGGTTTCATCGTCCGATATTTCTTGTTCTTCGTTTGCTTGGGTACTTCTTTTACGACGTTTTCGCAGCGGCTTCTTTGAAGTCCCGGTCGTTTTCTTCCGTTTCGTGGGACTAGTGTATACCTCATCTAGTTCATCTGGGATATTGTCTTTGTCTATAGTATAATTTTTTAAATTAAATTTATTCTGGTTGATATATTTTTCGTTCAAGCCTTCCAATTGGTTTAACTTTTTACCTTCCAACTCCCAAATTCTATCTTTCTTTGCGTTCAATACTTGATAAAATTTGTCCAGAAAATCCTCTATAATATTCTTATGTTGAATAGCACTCGTTTCTAATTCATTTTTGTAGCCTTCATTTTCTTCCTTTAACATCAAATTCGATTGCCGTGACGCATGTAATTCCTCGTTCAATCTTTGGTTATTCAGGAGTAATACATCTAGCCAGTTGAATAAGTTCTGCTCCGATCGTGTCATTACAATTGTTTCCAGGTCATTTCCTGTATCTGTATATGGAAGGTCAATTGAACCTACAGTGATTGGCAATTTTGCATTCGTTTTTATATCAATTGTAATAAATTCGGAAACTAGGGGTAATTCATCATCATCTAATAATTCATTCGTATCAGGATCATAATACTTTTTTAGTGATATAAATTTTGCAGAAACAACTAGGTCATCTGCAATAGATGGCTCATTATAGTCATCGATTGGGAATAAATGTTGTATTATCGATTCCCATTCTGCAACAGTGAAGTGTGCCTTTCTCTTGAACTTCGAAATATTTTCCTTCGTTATATCAATATGGAAGCTCCCTTCCTGATTCATAGCTGTGAGTGATATATTTGTAAAGCTGGAGTTGTCGAATTCGGAATCATTTCGTGAACTATGCAAATAGAGAGAAGATTTTTTAATGATATTCTTTGTTTCCTTATCTTCGATAATCAATGGAATGGACTGAATATGTCCCGACATTTTACCTGAGGAATGATTACTCTCTTTCATCTTTGACCATTTCTAATGTTCTTCTATCGACATTTGAGATAAATGAGAATATGTTTTGTACAAAATGTAGTAGTGAACCGACTAGTAAATGATTTCTGAATGCTTGGGCTGGTTCAAATATTTCACTACAGGTGGGATCAATACAATGTTATACAGTATTAATAGGTTTATATAAATATCAAAATGCAAAATTATACACTAGTAGAATGGGCACCATCCGCAGTATATCAATGCCAAATTGTGGGGACTTGTCGCTTCTTGGACAAGTTCTCTAACTATCGCTTCTACGCTTAATCCTCCTGCAGTTAATTTATCTGATACCATCAAAACAGCTCTTCCACCTTCTGAACCATCTTCTTGTGGCTTCAAGTAACCCACTTCATTTCTCTCACCTTGATTCTGCAACTTTTTTCTTCTTATCGGGGACAAGCTCCAAGAATACAAAGGATCCCAACGCAATACATCCAAAATTGCTAAAATATGATCTTTGTTTTGTCGCAAGACTCTATAAGTGTGTTCGCAGGACTTATTAAAAACGCCATTGACCCCAGTAATTCCAAAGCCGTCAACTATATCTCTTGTTAGCCTGAAAGGTACAGTTTCGGGTATAGGTAATCTTTTACCTTGGTCAAATGCAACACCTAAATCAATGTGAATGGGCTCACCAGATGTTTTATCCAATAAAATATTGTTGCAATGTCTATCACCCAAACCCAATATATGACCCACCATTGATGTTGTAGCGATCCCACGAGTGTACGAGGTTCTAGTATCAAACCAGATATCGGGAGTAACATAGTTATCAAAGAAGAAATATTTTAAAACTGGAGATATTTTCTTGCTTATTTTGTCATAAGTTTTATATCTTTCAGTTTTGTCTTCAGATTGACAGGTTTTCATTAAATCTCTCGCTTTGTCAGCCTTCAACGTATCCCTTTTTGAATGATATGGCCTAACAACATCGATTAGTGCCATGGAGTTGGGTACAAATTCAATTATTCCTGTCTCAGGACCCAAAGGAACAGCATTGTAAGTTCTTACTTTTAGTTCCCGTTTCCTAGTTTCTTTGTCTTTCCTGAAAATATTGTTAACCTTTTCGAATACTTGTTCCATAATTGAATCTTGACGTAAATCGTCGGTTCCATGTTTCAATAAAACTTTATGTTCTGATCCATTCGACAAATAGAATGTAGCAATTTTTGGTAAACTTAGACCAGATGTTGCAATGCTAACTTTAGGGACAATACTGTCTAAGTATATCACATTATTATATCTAGTTGATAAATCTACAGACAAATTTATAGTCGGAGGAGGAATATGTGGCAAAGTTTGAAGCCAGTAATTGCCAATCTTTAAACTGTCCAACTGGATTGATTTTCCTTTGGATACTTTATATTCCGCAAGTTTAATCGATTCATTACAAAACTTCTCAACATTAAGAAGTATTTCGTTAATTTGATTGTTTCCTCTTGTAAGAAGTTGTTGCCAGATATCATTTGCGGCCACAGATTTTGAAATAAGAAGTGCATTCGAACTCTTATTTGCATATGATTCATGCTTTTTCAAAGATATCAAACCGTATAATGAATGATATGGATGGTCAGAGCATAGACCTACAATCAAAGACTTTAATAAGCTTTGAAATTTAGACGGTTCACTAGCAAGGCGAGATATTAATTGCGTTGACCAACTTATTAGTTTGTGATTCGGTAATGACAAAACATCATCGGAAATAGTAACATGTAAATCATCTTTATTTGAATGCTCTAACCACAAAGCAAAGAATTTATCTAAGTTTTCATCATTATCGCCATCAGTCAATATACTTTTCAAATAGAACTCAACAGCCTTGTCAGAAAATTCACATATACTTCCTTTTAAGGAATTTAAATCAGATAGTTCTCCTACGTATTGTGCTTTCAATTTCGAATAGTACCGTTGAGCATTTTTCTTCTCGTCAGCTGCAACTGGCATCCTACTGTAATGTGATTTTAATTCTTCTATCTCAGATTTTTTCAGATCAACCAGCTTTTCTAGCTTATAAATATGGTCATTCAAGCTACGAGATCTGAATTGAGTTTCACAAAAATTTGCTAAAATCTCATATACCTTAGCTTTTTGATCCAACTCATTGACAGATTCGACCATATCAGCTGTTGGCAAGACATATTTTGCCATAATGTTTGATGCTAAATCCTGCCTCGAATTAGACATCCAATCAACTAAATTTGCATTAATCATACTGGGTGTAATATTCATACTACTGATCGAAGTATCAATAGCCTCATTTCGTTGCAGTTCTTTCAACATTATAACAGGAATGCTAGTTTGGCCTTGCTGCCAAAGGGTTCGAGCTATTTGGTAATTTGTTAACTGGCTAATACTGTCTCTAAGAAAACGATCTGACGCTGAAAACTTAGTCTTGGAGATCTCATTTATCATGACGATTGAATTAACCAGTTTTTGCAGTTCGTTCGCAATAATTGCGATGGAATTATATTTAATCAAATCATGCAACAAGCATAACCAGATGCTTTCTTTTTTAAGCAGCGTACAATCTGAAGAGAAATCACCTGTAATTTGAAGAGCTGCTTTTCTTGCTAGAAGAATATTTTCAGACATGTCAAAATCCGCCTGTTCGAACCAATTTGTCCGTTGAGAGAACTCATGTAGCAGAATTCTAAAGTCAGAATCTTTGTAGTGTAAAACGTCTCTGATACTGGAAACGCATGTCAAACTAATTAGCCATCGTTCTATATTCAATCGGAGTTCCTTTGGGCTGGAACAACGATTAATTAGCGCATTTTTAATATGCAAAGTTTGCAATAATGATTCCTCACAGGATTCGCTCGCAAAGCTGGGGTAATCATGAATTTGCTTCAATGTTTTATAGATAAGCTGATTTTCTTCATTTGCTTCTCTCGGGCATGGAATATCCCAACAGTTCAATTTCCAAGCCCATTCAAAACTTGCATTGTTTGTATCGTCATTATTCAAATTTTTGCTCACTAGTTTCGAAACGCCTAGAAACCCATTACTAACCATGGAATTGAGAATTCCAGTATTTCTTCTTTCCAAGTCAAAAGAAATATTTGTATCAAATAAACCACTAGCAAATTTTAACTGATCGGAGGTTTCGTTTGTTCTATTTATCATATTGATAGCATATTCTAGGGATGTTTCTTCAGGTAAGCCAAAGATTAAATCTTCATTGTCGATCGACTCGTAAATATTAGATAGGATCCTCGAATTGCTCAGCCAATCAACAGGCTTTTCATACTTACTCACATTATCCTCAAATAACATTAGTGCAGTTTTGAAATATTTGTTGTCTGAAGCAATTTCATAAAAATAGTTTAGATTTAAACTCAGATAAACCTCCATAAATATAGGAATTGATTTCTTTGCGCCAATTCTGATTTTTAATAGTGTTTGTATAAGCAATTCAACGAAGCCAGATTCATAAGATTGTAGCTTACTAAATTCGGATAGAAACTTTATCACTTGCGAAGCTGCCTCCTTTCCAGAAGTGTTCAAATAATAGCAAATAAGCCCAGGCAATACAGTTTTCGAAAACGAGTCAACCTTCGTAGCAAAACTTGAGAAAAGAGGGGCAATACTAGTAAATTTTGCCAACTCTTGAGTAATCGATAAGTATAAACGACTTGTCCATGTTTCAAACAGTATGCCATCTAACGATTGACTCAAATTAGAAACTATTTCGTTGAAGGAGTGCCCAAGAATACACAACTCATCATCGGTAGAGTTAAGTAAAATACAAGAGTGGAAATCCAATGGAACAATAAACGATGCATAATGGTTTTCATGCTCATCAAAATTCAAAAACTTCTGGACATCTGACTTTCTGCTTTTAAATTTCCAGATTAAAACTCCTAATATAGATTCTGCACACGCTGCAACTTCTAAGTTATCAGATACAATATATTGTAAAATTTCATTCAAAATGTTATCCATGCTGGATATTTCACTCTCAAAAGTATCGTCCAAAAGTGTATCATTCTCAACTAGAGAAACAATATGAGATATTTTATTATTTAATCCTCCATTCAAATAATAGTTCGCTAAATATTCGGCACTCCATAATTTGAATTTCTTGGATTGATGGTTATCTTTTTGATTCAATAACAATTTTACAACATTTTCGTGCAAACTAGTTTCACTATAGAATTCGACAAATGTGAATATCAAAGATATTAATTTCATAACATGTATACTGCTTACACCCACAGTACAAAGCTTTAATTCCATCTCATCATTTAGAAAGAATTCAATGTCAGATGATGTCAATTCAATTGGCTTCGATTTCAAGATGTTCATACTGGCTTGGAGAATTATGTGGACCTTTCTGTTCTTATTTGAAAGAGTCACATATTCCTCAAGCGTTTCTAAAAGATTCAAGTTGATAGTTGATATGGTACTATCTACTTCAACCAAACCAGAAACTAGATTCACTATTAAAGGTAAAAATTCAGATTCGTTATATTTTCTTAGCTTTTGGATACGAAATATAGACAAAATATTTGCAGCATCTCCATGAAGATTTGATTCCTTTAAGAAGGGAGATAACGTGGTAATTAAAAGATTTGCTATTTGGAGCAGAAATATGTTTTTATGTCCTAAAATTATTAGCAACTTAAATTTTCTCAAACATAATAACTTCTGTTCCACATTGACGGATTTGTGAAGGAGTATTGAAATATGACGAAATAAAAAGTATAAAACGTTCACCTGCCAGAAATATTTAGGCTTTACGCTATATTTTTCAACAAGACCCCCTATGAGATCTAGACTGGAATGAAGTGATATTGATACCAGTCCTGGGGTTTCCAAAACTTCAGATTTGTTTTTAAAAAGCTGTAAAGTAACATCATTCTTCGGCCCCAAATCTCGCATATATTTCTCGTTTGACATGTCAGTAAACCTAATTACTTCAAATATGATTATGGTTATCTTTTCTTTCATTTGAAGTCGATACTGATCTTTTAATATATCTGACAACTTTTTAAATATATCATTTCTAATACCTTCTCTGGTATATGCAAATGGTATTGCCAAAGTCAAACTATCTAAAACAAGACTTGCAAGATCTGTCTCCTTAACAGAGCTAATCATTTGCAAGAACCCGGGATTAGAATTATTAGCATTGGAGATTGAGATTGCAATCAATTCTTTGCAATTAGATGAGAGAAAGCTTGATATGTCATCATAATCGAATAAGCCATATGGAAATTGCTTAATATCAAAACTATAACTCCACCATGATTTTAGTATTTCATACTTGAATAAATTAAATAACTCCTTCGCTGATTTTAGATCTAACCTTTTATATATTACAGAAAACACCGCTTTTATATACGGCAAGAAAAATTCAAACCGAGAATACTCCATAAAATTAAAGATCACAGCTATAGTTACTTGTATCGATGCTTCCGATAAGGTACAAAAAAATAAACAAAACGTACCACATGATTCAATTGACTGTTGGGGTGTGCCAAAATTAAGAAAGAGTTCTTTGTAAATCGCCATCTGATCAGTAACAGATATTGATTTTAAATAGTTAACCAAACTCGGAAGTATTTTAATTTTTATGTTATTCGTCGATTCAGTAAATGTCTTGATAAATAAAGATTTAATTTCATTATTTTCTATAATTGCCTGACCATCATATCTTGAATAAGCAATCATGAAAATCAAAAATTCAGTACATGAAGCTTCTGTTAATATTAAACTCTTAGTACCACATTGCAATATCCAAGAACACATATCCAAGCAGTCCTTTTTGAAAGCATCATCAGAGTTATTGTGCCATATAGGAAACAGAATCGTAAGTAGTTTTGAAACGATTATAATAGTTAATTCATCTCGTTCTAAATCAAAGTTTGTTAATGGACCTTCTCCCAAGATTCTAATAATTCTAGTCCAGGATGCAATGGGTATTGCTGAACATTCTAAATATTCACTCTCAAGTAAGCTACATAAATAGAAAAGACAATAAAGCACTTCCGGAGAGCGTAAAGATTCAAGATATTTAACAATAAGATCGAATGTCTTGATAGGGCTATCTCTCTGAATTTCATATCTAATTAAAAGACATTTTAAAGCTTGAACACAGCTGACTTCTACGTATCGTAAATTGATACAATTGAATATGGCCGATTTAGATTCAGTATGAAAATTCGTTTTCGGTTTATTTATCTTGGTGAACTCATCATCAAACATATCAGTATTATTATTGCTATTGTATTGATCTTGTTGAAATAACTTCTGATTCGCATTGTCCAATTGTCCATTACTTGAAATCTTATCAAAAAAATTGTTTAATTCGAAACTACTAGAAATAAGTTCAATAGAATTTCGATTCATTAACTTAAAATTAATTCTGCTTAGCGCTTTTGTAAAATCTGAAGTAATCGGTGTGCGATTCATATCATTAATACTTTCAAGCAAATCGGATGCTTGATATTGTATAGAGCTAATTAACTGATTATGGACATCGTGATCCTTTAGTAAACTGAATATTTGAAGTTCTAATATTGCCCATTCAAATGCTTCAACAGATGCCAGTTCCTCTTTAAGATAATTCTTACCAGTTTCAATTATTCGAGTTAAAAGATCATCACTATTCTTATTTTCAGATAAGCTGTCGATATCAATTTGAATCCAAGAAGAACTACTATCACGAGTGTTATGATTGTTCAAGAAAAATACCTCCAATTCATTGTATGAACTCATAAATAAATTTGTTTCATTTAAAACACCACAATACAAGGAGAGTGAATTCTGTTGGTTGCTTTGCTCAGCATTGACACCACATAACCAACATATGAAGTTGACAAGTTCAAAGTATGAACCCGGGTTAGAATAAAAGAACCTTTTATTAATGTTCTCTGCGATATCCCATTTTGAGATAAGCCAGTCTTGTATTCTTTCCGCTAATATGAAATTTCTTGAAAGGTTAATATTTCTAACAAGTTTGTTGATTGAGTACCATAAATGAAAGCTCTCCTCACAGATAGAGAAAGGCCCGTTGATTTCAGATAAATCTATAAGATTATCAATTTGGACAATTAAAGATTTCTCCATAATCTTATTCAAGCCTTCATTTGAATGACGACTGATAATTGAATAAACAAGGCTGCACGAAATCCTTGACACGTCTTTGTTCTTAATGAGTTGTAATGCAATTTTAAGTAACTGGAAAAAATATTTTTCTTCAATTTTAATCTGTTGCTGTGAAGAATCATATATAATTGCCCTAGTAGCCATCAATGACCAGTAATTTAACTCATCCGTGTCAAAAGTATTGAGAACATTTTTGAAAATTAAATTAACATTAAATTGTGATTCTGGATCATTAGTTGTAAGCGGAAAATCAAATGTCGAATTAAGAAATGTTGAATCACTCAAGTCTAATATACTATTATTTTTTGTGTTGGAACTACCGCTCAACTTAGCATAATTATTGTTTGTTATATTGCTCGAAGGGCTTAATTCAGTCCTAAGCGAATATATCTCTAAATAAAATGCCAATATTTGCATTCCCGTCTGCTGTACTTTATGATCAGTTTTGTCAATAATGAGTTTGTTACAAAACTCTAGAATACTATTTGAATGGTACAATGCTTCACTTAGTATACTTAGCTTTTGGCGTTTATTTTGATGAACTGAATCAGACCTCGCAGTAGATGCATTAAAAGTATTAAGTGAATTAATTGTATTATGCTCATACAATGATTTTTTGAACTCAAAATATGAATTGATAAGTTTCGATAAACCAGCATTAAATAACCAAGGCTGAACACCATCAGGCTCATCGTATTCAGGTGCCCTCAAATATATTGAACGGAACTTGAACCAGTTTTTGTCATCAGTAGGATTTCGCATAAAGTTTATATTTTCTGACTTTACTTGGTTATTTGAGGAGTAAAGCTTGCTAACAAGATTCTGTATGAGTATACCAACATTATAAAGAGTTACTTCATCAGTATCTCCATCAGTAATACTATCAATGGATTGGTTGGTTTTACTTGAGTCTTCACTTGATCGTATTGAAATATCATGTCGTGAATCAAAAGGATCGTCAAGAATAATGGAAGAATCACCTATTAGTTTTGGAAACTTATGCAAATTCAAGAAGGAATGAGTAGCAGATAAATTCATGAATATAAGGAATTGAACCTGCAAAGAATGTAATTGTGTTTGATGAAATGAGATCATTAATTTTATTGAAATTTGAATCAATTTATTTACAAATTTAAAGTTTTCAGTGCATAATGTAATAATCAACTTATTAATAATCCTGAATAGCAATACAGTAAGCATGCTTTCTTTTTTATAAAAGTGACATGTTTTGGAAAGTATCTTTAATAGTTTGAAATAATTATTTGGAATGCTGGAACTCACTAATTGTAAATAGTTTACTGATATTGATGAATCTGCTTGGATTAGAAAATGAAGTGAAGTGAATGTCTCAATAAGTAATTTCTCATGCAAGTTAATCTTAGCTAAGTCGTCAAGGATTAAGCTCGACAGTTTAGTAAGAAGGTTGTAGATATGTAGCCAGTCCTCGTAATTTAGATGTTCCTTGAAGAAACCCTGACTTGTGATGCTCGATAGAACCTTAGTAAAATCTAATGCGCAAGGTTCTAATATGTTATCTTCCATAAAATAATAGTTTCGTATTGAATGAACGATGCTCATGTAGAATTTGTATTTCATCTTGATAGGTTTATTAGAATTCCGTAACTCTTGGTTATAATCCAACGACTTTTCTATCAACATTTTGAGACAATTGGAACCATAGGACAATCTAAATTCGGCGCTACTTGTCTTATTCTTTAAATAACTAATACGTTCATTTTCAATCAATGTAAACATTGAAATAGCCAAGATATCGAATTGCTTTGGATTTAGTTTGAACTTTGAATTTAATAGGTTTTCAACCAGACTCAACCCGTCATTTCTGTCTTTTATCTTGGTAGATTGTAAGCATGAAACAAGTTTGTTAATGTCGAATGATGACATTATACGGCATTGGGTCTTTTTATTTATTAATATGCAAGAGGATCCTGGCAAATTTATTTGATAAATTATTTTTGGTGATGAGAGTCAGTGCGCTCTTATCGAGGCTACCATCATAGAATTTTGAATAAACGAATATATGAATAAATGACTAGTAAATAAACTATGCCTTTAATTGCCTAGCAACCACAATACATAATAACTGGATATTTGAGTTGTCCTTCGGTTTCGTTTTCTTGTATGTTTACAAATTTCAGTTTATACTTCTACGAACTACAAAATATGCCCAATGCGAATGACAAAACCTTCTAGCACCATCTTCTCGAGAACATATTGGCACTTGTATAATATATTATTGATCCCAATGTATCTTTCAAAACAAACACATAGTTACAAAGGTTTGAGGAAGTATCTAGATTGCGAACCTATTGCCATATCTTAATATGGCAATCTGAGGTTTCTTGAAACTACATCACATTACTTATAAAAAGGAACTCGTTGTCCACCCAAAACCTCTCCTTGATAATCATCAACATGATTTTCCTTACTTCTCCTAAACCAATAGTCACTATTGGTCAGTCTGAATTGGAAGTCAACGAAGATCTGCTAGATTTGAATTATTGTAAATGTCATTGTGACTCTTGCAAGTTCAACTGTAAATATCGCCGCTATTTCACTACAACTATATTTATTGGAATACTTATTCCACCATTATGGCTTATCAATATCGTAATGATCCTATATAGCTGCTTTTGGTTAAAACATGATGAAGTCAGGTATGATGAATATATTCACTCTCATGATCCAAAATTTGCATCCAGAAATATTGTGAATATTCCCCCACTAAACTTCAACGATGAAATTTGCGAAGCTATTATTGCACATCATGAATCCTTGCGCAGCAAGACGATAAATTTGGCTATGTATTCATTAGGTTGCGTAATAGTGTATGGTATGTTTGCTGGACTTATAGCGTACGGTATTTTACATCCACCAGCTTCAGTTCATTAAGTATGTAAGAGTTTCAATATATGAGAGGATCATTCAAGTAAACCCGATCTGACTCGGATTACTCCAGAGTCGAGAGCAATTTCCGAGTCAAGAGTCGATGTTCATTTATATATAATCTTGTATAACCACTTGAAATATGAATAAAAGTCCATACGAATAGATTACAACGATAAAAATGTCAAGGATAGTAGGTAAAAGATTATATTCTAGTGGTTCACAATTGATCAAAACACCATTGTACGACTGTCATGTCGAATTCGGTGGTAAAATGGTACCATATGCGGGATTTGAAATGCCTGTTTTATACAAGGATCAGACTCACACTGAATCACATAACTGGGTTAGAAATAAGGCTGGGTTATTCGATGTGTCTCATATGTTACAGCATAAACTTAGTGGTCAAAATGTCGTTGATTTCTTACAAAAAGTTACCCCTATCAACTTATCTGAATTAGAAGTTAATTCTTCAAGTTTGTCAGTGTTCTTGAATGAACAAGGTGGTGTCATTGATGATTGTATAATTACAAAGCATGGTGAAAATGAATACTATATGGTTTCCAATGCCGGTTGCCGTGAAAAAGATGTTGCATTTCTTAAAAATGAGTTAAAAAACTTCAGTGGTGTTAATCATGACACGTTCGAAGGTACCTTGTTAGCGATTCAAGGTCCAAAAGCTGCCGAAATATTACAGAAATTTACCAATGAAAGCTTGAAGGATTTGACTTTCGGAAAATCTAGATTTTCTCAATTGTCATCCATTATCAACTCTCAGGTACATATTGCCAGATGTGGTTATACTGGTGAAGATGGGTTCGAATTATCGATTCCATCTAGTACCGCTCAAGAAACCAAGGAGTCGCAAGAGTTCTTCAGAACATTGATCAACGAATACCCTGATATCGTTAAGCCAATTGGTTTAGCCGCTAGAGACTCCTTAAGATTGGAAGCCGGTATGTGTCTTTACGGTCACGAATTGGACGAATCCAAGACGCCAATTGAAGCCACTTTAGCCTGGTTAATTCCAAAGAGCCGCAGACAAGATGACGCAACCTTCAATGGTGCAAGCAACATCTTAGCACAGATCAAGGACCGTTCGTTATTTACACACAAGCGTGTTGGTATCAAGACTAAGGGCCCATCTCCAAGAGACGATTGCAAAGTTTACGCTGCTGATGGTAAGGAAGAAATTGGTTATATCACCTCCGGTGCCCCATCCCCAACCTTAGGCGGAAACGTCGCCCAAGGATACATCAAAAACGGCCTCAAGATCGGCACTGAAGTCAAGGTAGAAATCAGAGGTAAGTTAAGAGATGGTGTCATCAGCAAGATGCCTTTCGTCCCAAGCAATTATTATAGAGGTTGATTTTAAAACTATATATAAGAAACTAAACAATATATTCTAAAACGCAAACTCCCCCAGTGTACACGATTTCCGTAACTATGTCTACCTTAATTATGTAGTGCATGCATCCGGTACGGAATACTTCAAATTATCAAGCACTAACAATTGTAAAATTTGGAAAATTGCACCTACCCGAGTCGCGTTTTATCGCGGACATGTAAGCTGTACTATAATACTATACAATGCGTGGAAGCCAGGCCAAAGATATATCTACAATTCCAATGAGGCCAATTAAATGGCCAGAAGTATAGAGACTTTTAGCTATACAATCGATATACAGCTGAACAAGAGTAACATATATGGCAAATGATATATATAGTGATAATGAAGCGCGTTTTAAGTACAATTATATAATCAGAGTAACGGTTGCAATCGGCACATATTGCGGCACAAAATAATGAAACAGACGTTAGGGAATCACGATTTTACATATCGTAATGACCGTGTAAAGGAGTTATCCTACATCGCTTAACAGATTAATATACCCTTTTTCATATTAAAAAAAGTTTGAGAAGAATTTATATATATATATATATATAAGTATATTTGAAGTTGTCAAGTAATTTGTTCCGTATACTGATTAGTGAATTATACCTGGTTGGTTTTATTAATTTGTTGCTGTTATAGATATCTGGTATTTTTCTTATAATGTCTTCACCTAAACATAGACCTATTTTGTCTCCAAAGCACTCGAATTCGAGAAGTGCATCACCGATTAAAAATGACAAGAACTTTATGGCACAGCAAATTGAATCACCATACAATAACCAGCGTATTAGGCTTTCATACAATAACACCAATAACACGTCACCAACGAGACAACCCCAGGCAAAGAAATTGGTGTCTCCTACAAAAACACGTCCATCTAAGGAGTTGAGCTTCACTATATTTGAGGACGATGTTTATTACAGAGATACATTAACTGATGATACTAAGCCAGACGAAGGACCTTTGGGCAAAGAAAACGACAGTATTCAGACGGTACAGGAGTCTCGTAATAAATTAAACCACGATGACCAGGAAAACATCTTACAACCTAAAATCAAACAAAGCACTCTCAAGCAAACCACCACTATTGCTAGAAGAAGGCCATTGTCGAATTTGAACATCAACGAATTTTCAGGATACGTGACATACAACCAGTTTCCTATACAATTGAACGAATTGTATCAGCCACCTAATTTCCAGAACGAGCTGAAGTCGATTCACAAGTTTAACAGCAAATTGCCGAGCTTTGTAACTCCACCAAGATCTAACTTGCAAAATGGTCTTCTCACATCTAAATATCTCGTTAAATCTGCAATTGAAGAAGAACCATTTAACGAGGAAGATGAAGTCGAACATCGCTTGATGCAAAAACATAGCTCCATCAAAAAGAGAAGATCCTTATCGGTTGGTAAGAATGATTCCAAGTTCAAATTGATTAAAAAGAATAATTTTCAAATCTTGACCAACTAACCCCTTGCATTAATTTTTTATTTACTTCTTATAGATTTTATGATACCCATTTTTTCTTCTAATTAGTTATGCTTGCTGTCTACAAAAGAGCCCGATAACACATTGATACCCCTTTTAGTTTCGATATCTTATGATTTGTATTACTTTATACGCTATATTATATACAGTCTTTTTGGATTTTTTTTGTGTAATATTATTTTGAAGTGTCGATGAAAAATTCAACATGAGTACCAAATTAACCCTATATTGATAAATTCAACCAAGCAGCCATGTCAAACTCCATTGTCCAAGCATTCAAAAGCTTGAATGTTTCATCCGCTCATAGTGTATCGGAACATGAAACAATATACGACGTATCCTACCAATATTTGTCAAATATCAAACATTTTAATGACTTAATATCTTTTCATAATTGTCTTGTTGCATTAATTAATTTAGATAAGTATTACAAAGCGCTTGAACTAATAAAGCAAGTTCCAGAAGATGTGCATACTGAATTCATCCTTGAAAAAGCGTATATCTATTATAAGACTGGCAATTCTAAATTATTGTTAGACATTTACAATAACGATGATTTCTCGAATAATCCTATATTGTCAAGAGCTCTAAATCATATCGTGGCCCAAGACTACTATAGAAATGGTAATAGTGCAAAGGCATTGGATTTGTACGTGCAATTGATTCAATCGAACAAAGAGATTGATAATTCGTTGGACTTATCATGCAACGAAAGGGCAATTATTCACCAACAAAACTTAATGGATTTGGTTGATGTTCAGTCGTTGACTAATTCGTCAATCGAGGAATCGTACGATTTATTATTTAACGATTCTTTAGTTCATTTATCAAGAGGCGAATATGCTACAGCATTAGTTTTGCTTAATAAGGCAGAACAGAAATGCCAGGATCAGAGTGACTTATTGCATGAAGATGTGTTGTTAGAATTAGCTCCAATAAAATTAACTACAGCCTATATTCTCCAAATTACTAATAAGACGGATGAAGCTTTGAAGATTTTGAAGGAGTTGGAACTTGAACCTATTAATGATTTAATTGTCAAGTTGATCTTATCAAATAATCATTATTCAATAACCGGTAAAGACAGCAGCAACGTTAATTTTATGCATCGTGAATTAAATTACCAATACAACTTACATCATTTGCAGCAAAAGTTAACGAAACCTCAATATCATGTGTTAATTAAAAACCACTTATTGTTGTCGTTTTTTTCCGGGAGCTTATCAAATAAGTCTTCGTATTTGAATTCTAAATCGATAGATCAATGGTTACAGGATTTTCCAGGAGATTACACCCCTGTTATGTACAAGGTGTTAACAAAGTTAACTATTGATATTAATGACCTTTCAAATCCGTTAAATCATAAACAAATTTGTAAGAAATTATTTAAATTTGTTTCTAATAATGAAGTGGATCAACAGGTTATTTCAGCTACATTATTATTAGTTTTCATAAATTCAAAGCAAAACCGTTATGACCAATCCATGATTGCTTTAGAGAAAATTAGCAATGACCAATTTGACAATGAAAAACTTTTGCCAGGATTAATCGGTGTATTAATTAAGCTCTATGAAGAATTAAATTTGACCAAGAGCTTGGAAATTTTGTTCAATAAACTTGTAGAAAAGTTTGTGAGTACTGACCATAAGGTAATCCAAGACGATATTAATTACTATAACTTTGTTAAGATCATTGGATTCAAATTATTGATCTTACGAAGTGAAAATTCATCCAAATTGTTCACCTTATTGAATCAAGTTAACCCTGATGATGAACTAGTTTCCACCATTTTAAATAATTCTTCGAATGCAAATTTATCGCCAATTTCCAAATTAACTTCGTCCACCCAACCAATTGACGAATTGTTAGCAACAAGTATTGAAACCTTGATTCCAATCAAGGAACAACAAAAATCTATCACCAAACCAAAGCCTTCTGTAAACAAGGTTATAAAGAAAAACAGAAAGCCAAAGTTTTCTTCCACTAAAGTTGTAAAGCCAGATGCAGAATTCAATGCAGATTCATTGGATAAGGAAAGATGGCTACCAATGAAGGTAAGATCTTACTACAAGCCATCTAAGAAAGAATTGAAGAAGAAACTGGGTGGTCACCAAGGTGCTGTAGAAACTCCAGCTGTTGCATCGAGCAGTGTATCAAATACAATTAGTACTAGCTCCAATAACAACAAAAAGAAGAAGAAGAAGGGTAAGAAATAACTCTATCTTGTCTAATTTAACCACTACATAATATACGTTATAGTAAACACCATGTAGCATGTATGCCGAAAGTGCACACAACTTTGCTAATGACTAGATTCAAAATTGAAAATAGTATAACCTTTAAACTTGTTTGAAAAGCCGATAACACTAGTGTGGCTCTCCAATAATTCAAGGTTAGTCTCCGCATATGGCTATTCTTCTAAGTATTGATAACAATACCTCTAATCTTTTAGATTAGCGGAACATTCCAAATTGGGAAGTTTTATCCTTGACACGGCTCTATCCAAATCAAGTAATACTTGCCGAGAGTAAATATCTCTATAAAAGAAAAGCGAACTATCACTTGATATTAATCAACGATATCAGTTTTGCATCAATACAGCGGTGGATATGATCATAAAAGTTAAAATAGCATAGATTCATAATCTCAATAATTTTAGCATGTCAATATCTCGAACTAATTCAGAGGCAGAAAATAAAATAAAATTAAGAACAGACCGTTACAGAAATATCCGGGTGCTAGGTGTAGGAGACACAAAAAAAGCTGCAAAGACACTATTCCAATCATTCAGAGAAGATGCTTTGGCGAATTTACTAGTATCGCATGTCGAAAGTCAGAATGAAAAAGATTTTTTAGAATTAACACTATATGAAGCATACGTGAAACAGCATATTTTGAAGGGTATCGTTTTAGGGATCAACGTGACAGATGCAGGATTTGATACTGTTGGTGTATGGTCAACACCCGATTCATTCAAGGCAGGTTTAGACTCGTTTGCAAATTTGATGGAAGCAGGATACGGCAAAGTATGGGACATAAATAATGAAGAAGGCCGGCAGAAAGTATTCAATGGAATGTTACCATTATTACATGACACCTTTGAAAGAATATTAGAAACAGATTCGAGATTTAGAAACAAGGGTGTTTTTACGCTTGTGTATTTGGGATCATGGGAGAGTGCTAGAGGGAAGGGAAATGTAAGGTTAATGTTCGACTATATGTTTGAAAACTATATCGATAAGTCACCGAACAACATTTCATACTTGGAAAGTTCAAGCAAAACTAATATACCCATTTATGAACGATTTGGATTTAGATTTTACGAGGATATTATGTTAGGCACTAAAAAATTCGAGAACAGCATAGAAGGTAAGGATTTTGCTATAATGAATGTAATGATTAGAGGATCATCAGGCTATGATTGGACCCAAGATGAAAATACTGGCAACTCACAATCTAAATTGTAATCATTAATTAAATATATATATATACAAGATTGAAATATAATAATTAAATCATTCATCGAGCGACAAAACACTTTGTTGAGAGGGTAATGTTTTGTTTGCGAATTCTAGCTTAGCATTAGCTCTCAACTCTTCTTCCTGCGCCTTGGTCAACGGTTTAACAACTTCATCTGGCGCAACAAATTTGAAGTTACCAAACCCAAATTCTCTGTCACTCATTTTGTTTAAAACATACAACTGAGATCTAACATACTCGAGTAATGCCTCAATATGTCTCATATCTGCATTTGGATTACCGTTAAAGACGTTTCTCCATAAAGCGCTTGCTAAGGTGATATCGTCTGTCATCAAACCTTCGTCATAAGATAATACTGAGCCTAATAACTGCGTGTGAAAATCTTTCAAATATCCTTCGATAATTCTATTTGAGTTAATTTTTAACTCTTCAGCCATTCTCAATTCCATGTCTCTGAATATTCTATCTACCAACTTCTGTTGATAGTTTCTTCCATATTTAAAAGGCATCGCTCTCATTCTCACCGATAAAATCCAATAATGTAATGCCGTAATTTGGAAGTGTTGTGCAAATGATTGAGGTAAGTTCAATGTCTCGTAATAAAACTTAGCAGTATCAGAGAGGGGTTCGTTAGGGTAATGCATCCCCTGTCTCTTACATTCCCCAAAATATTCGGATCCAGCAACAGGCCCTGCTCTAGAACGATCCATATCTATCTTGAAAACTTTGACAATCCATTGACCAATATTCTGTTTCCATTGAACCATTTGAAAGTTTGGGTCATTTTCAATTTTATTAGAAGACTTGAAAGGCGACTTAGCGGTGGGTTGGCGTGGTGGTTTTTTAGAAGTTGAAACTTGTGGAGCTTTTGGCAATGTCGATTCCTGGGCTAATTTAGATGGTGCACTTATCTCATTATCTTGAAGTTGATTTAAAAAATTATTCTTATTTTGAAACCTTACTACTGAGCTTGTTGAAAAATTTCTATTGATAGCAATAGCTCTTTTATATATTATCGAATGTTTGCTTAACATTGTATTCCGTTATGACTGTAGATACTAATGTAGATACTAATGTAGATTATTAGTTATTCTAATTTTTCAGATGAATGAGAAAAAATTGTGACTGCTTATATAATCTAGTTCAGAATTATTTAGCAGCTATTCTATACTTAAAGTTATCCTAGAGTCTCTTTTGAACAAACTACGAGAAAGCATATATTCTTGGGGCCAGGTATTCTTGACTTAAACCCATTTCTTGTTTCTAAGGTTGCTTACATATCTAGAGTAAAATGCTCGTGGACATTTTACATCCTGGTTAACTTGAATTGTCTGGGTAGATAGTGCTTCATAATTTGTTCAGGTGCACATTCTAGCAATTCACACTGTCCTTATGGTGAGGTTAAAACGAATGTATATTGTACATTGGAATGGTTTATAAAAAAAACCTGTAAACCAGATTTTTAATTCTTTCTTTAACCAATTTTTTAATATTCAACATTCTGTATGTATAAAACACCTCTATTGCCAAAGGCCTTCATATTTCAATTATTCAATATTGTCTTTTTGTATAGTTACGTATAAAATATTAAGTTTCAAGTATAATGTCTGAAAAGGATAAATTATGAATTACAAGCCCGTTCAATTTATTTCAGTCCTATTACTTTCTAACGTTTCCGCCGAATAGCTTTGACGAACGGGATCAATTAGAATAGTATATAAACAGAATTAAGATACAAACACAAATTCTCTTTTGGCTGCGGATTACCTGTTTTAGTGATTGATAAATTCGCGTCTTCCGCAAATCATTTCTGGAATAGCATGACTGTTGCTGAAGCTCAAATACATAAGTCAGCGATAAAAGAAGAGAATTATACGTGGCTAGCTACGCCACATCTATGGAATCAGTTGGATTCGTGTTTCCGGAGCCGAAGAATTTGGTGTCAAGCCAGCAATGTCTGAGTAATTCAGTTTATAATTCAATTTATAAGCTATTCGGATATCGCCCGATTAGTCCATATGCACCGGAGATATTTTGACAGGTGTACTTTCAGAAGCCAAAGGGACCAATGAAATAAACCACAAACGGAGCCTATGATAACATCATTACTAATACATATACAAGAATAACTATATAAAAGATGAAATGTTGTTGACTGAAAGTTGAAATGAAGCATATTATAAGCTTTATTCGTTAGTGCAAAGAAGTGAGAGTATAAGACAAGTTGCAAAATGACAAAACAAACAGTATATTTTATTACAGGTGGAAATAGGGGTATCGGATTCAACCTTGTTAAGCAGATTAGTGAAAGAAAGAATAATGTGGTGATTACTACTGCAAGAAAACCAGAAGACGCCACTGAATTAAACAAATTAATTGAAACCAATTCAAATGTTCTTGTAGTTAAATTAGATGTTACTTCAAAGCAGAGTAACTTAGACGCCGCCGGAGAAGTTGCAAAACTTGTTGGAGGAATTGACGTCTTTATTTCTAATGCTGCTATTGCAGATAGTTATAAGACTGTTTTAGAAGCTGATGAAGAAATTTGGACTAGTCATTGGAAAACAAATGTTCTTGGAAGTATATTCCTGTATCAAGCGTTCTACCCTCTTATTGCAAAAGGGAATGACAAGCAGATTATCTTTATCTCTAGTCTTGCGGGTTCGATTGGGGGCTTTTTTGATGCTAGTGTATCTGCGTATGGTCAATCCAAGGCAGCCTTGAATTATACTACTAAAGAAATTAGTTTTGAGTTACGTGAGAAGGGTTTTACTGTAGTAGCTGTTCATCCAGGAATGGTTTCGACAGATATGGGAAGTTATGGTAAGGAAAATATACTTAAATCAGCACCAGGTCTTAAGGATGTGGTAGAAGCAATGGTTATCACTCCAGAAACTAGTGCGTCATCCTTGCTTAATGTATTCGATAAATTAAGTACCAATGATAATGGAAAATTTATTGGTTACGATGGTTCCGAACTTACCTGGTAGTTTCTGTATGGTCGGTTGTATAGTTATTAAATATTGAATTATATCTCAAAGATCATTGATATGTAATGAATAATATAAGACTGCAAAGCGTATACAAATACAAAATAAGCTTTGAATTAAGGGAACGAACATATACTTTTTTCCGAAGAACATGCTTAATTCATTGAAAATTTGACTACCAGTCCAGGCGCATTGGATAAGACATTTTTGTTATATCGTTTCCAATATTATTCAAAAGCCTTATCGTAATCCTAAATAGGCACAATTATTTCCATTTTATTCTTGCTATATTAACATCTACAAGAAATTTCATTTGACCTGATACATTGTAGTCATTATATTCTCTATACTCTTATTTAACTTTGATTCCTTCTATAGCTTGGGCAACTCTTTCAATTTCAGCATCTTTGTTAACTTGATCTTTTTCATCATAGTTAGTCCAAGTATTATAACGCCAGTTATTGTTCGTATAGAAGGTATCTCTATCATATGGTGTCAAATCCCAACCTTCATATAATCTCTTGACTAAATCGGGATTAGATGTATAATATCTGGAAAATCCGACCAACGTACGGTTATCACTAATATCGTTAAGCAAAGTGTTGAAACGAGGAGCATCATAAGTATAATTTCCACTCTTCAAAATTATACCCTTCCAAATCTGTCCAACAAAAGTATTGTCACCTTTCTCATCAGCTTTGTCAACATCAACATTACCTTGAACTCTAGGCTCAACAATAGACACATAAGCAAATTCGTTACCGTTATCTGCTCTCTTTTGCAATTCATGCAAAACGTAGCTAAATGTAGTGATAGGATGAGTTGAATCTTGTTCTGCCTTCATACCTTGGAATTTAGCCCAAGGTGAGATTCTGATAGCCAATTTGTTGGCACCAACAATTGTGATCAAGTGGTCTATCAACTCTAATAAAAACCTTGCTCTGTTTTCCACACTGCCGCCATACTTATCTGTTCTCTCATTTGTAGCTGGTTGCAAGAATTGATCAAGTAAGTAACCATGAGCAGAATGAAGTTCTATATAGTCAAATCCCGCAGCCAAAGCATTCTTTGCTGCCTTAGTATAGCTATCATAAATAAGATCGTGGATTTCTTGCTCTGTTAAAGCTCTAACTGGGTTTCCAGCAGCCTCAGCTTTCTTCCTAAAATCATCATTCGGATAAAGTGCAGACGAAGAGACCAAATCTAAACCGCGTTCTTTCAATAACTTAGGATCTGCAACTCTACCTAGAAACCAAAATTGACACGAAATGAATGAACCATTTTCATGGACCTTATCAGTAATCTTCTTCCATGCATTAACATGCTTGTCACTCCAAATCCCCGGAACATTGGCATATAGTCCACCTTGTTCAGATACAAAAGTTGCCTCTGTGATTAATAGTGATCCTGGAAATTTAGACCTCTTATCATAGTATTCCAATTCCAAATCTGAAGGAGTATGATCTTTCAAAGCTCGGTTCCTAGTAGTAGGAGCAAACGTTACCTTATTTGTTAAAGTATGTTGACCGACCTTTACCGGCTTAAACAAATCTGTTTCTTTTAATGGCGATATCTTAGTAGCTGTCATGACAATTATTTCTATACTATAAATTCAGACTGTTTAGACACTTGCAAAATAAGAATAGTATGCCTATATATACTACAAAAAAGCAATCCCAAAATTAGTAATCAGAAGTGCGTTCATTTTATCCGAGAAGGAATAGAAACGTCAATCACAAATCCGATAATTGAGAATCTGAATTGGAAGTTAAAATAAAATGCACTCTACTGCGTTACAGAATCTTAAAGAATCAAACGTCTAATGCACTGTACACCTAATTGTAATCTTACATCATTATCTAGTTATACTTGTAAGATTATGCTGTGTGAAAGCTGAATTGCTGCAATCAAGGACCAATATTAAAAGAAAGAGATGCTGGTCTATCATCGCCAAAAACACCTTACATGTAAATAGTACATTTAATATACATTGCAAAAATTAGGATCTGATTCAAGATTCCCAGGTAGTTGAAATTTGAAGAAAAAAAAAAAAATTATTTATAAAATATGTATATTTATCTTAAGCGTTTAGTTTACTTTAATTTCTTCTATAGCGTTAGCTAATCTACTTATTTCAGCATCTTTGTTAATTTCGGCCTTCTCGTCGTAGTTATTCCAGGTGTTGTAACCCCAATTGTTAGCACTATAAAAAGTATTCCTATCATATGGAGTTAAGTCCCAACCTTCATATAACCTCTTAACTAAATCCGGATTGGAAGTGTAATATCTAGCGAAGCCTACCATTGTACGGTTATCACTAATATCATGCAATAAGGTCTTAAAATGAGGAGCATCGTAAGTATAGTTACCGCTCTTCAAGATGATTCCCTTCCAGATTTGCCCAACGAAAGTATTATCACCAACTTGTTGAGACTCGTCAACATCTATAATACCCGAGACACGAGGTTCAACAATCGATACATATGCAATTTCATTCCCATTATCGGCTCTCTTTTGTAATTCGTGTAATAAGTAACTAAATGTGGTTATAGCATGTGTCGAATCTTGGTCCGCCTTCATACCTTGAAAAGTGGCCCATGGAGAAATTCTGATAGCCAATTTGTTTGCACCAACAACTGTTGTCAAATGGTCAATCAATTCTAAAACGAATCTTGCTCTGTTTTCGATACTACCACCATACTTATCTGTTCTTTTATTGGTAGCGGGCTGCAAAAATTGGTCAAGCAAATATCCATGAGCTGCATGGAGCTCAATATAATCGAATCCAGCTGAAATAGCATTCTTAGCTGCATTTGTATAAGTGTCATAGATAATATCTTGAATTTCCTTTTCTGTCAAGGCCCTAATTGGGTTCCCCGCAGCTTCTGCTTTCTCCTGTGTACTTTCATCTGGGTAGATTGCAGAAGGTGCAACTAAATCTAAACCACGATCCTTTAACAATTGAGGATCACCGACTCTCCCTAAAAACCAAAACTGACTAGATATAAATGAACCATTTTTATGGATTTTATCAGTTATTTTCTTCCACTCTCTGACATGATTTTTGTTCCAAATCCCTGGTACGTTGCCGTATAAACCAGCTTGTTCGGATACAAAAGTTGCTTCGGCAATCAACAATGATCCGGCGTACTTCGATCGTTTATCATAATACTCTAATTCTAAATCTGAAGGAGTGTGATCATCTAACGCTCTCACTCTGGTAGTTGGTGGATAAACTACTTTGTTTGATAGAGTATGTTCACCAACTTTTAAAGATTTGAACAAGTCTGTATCTTTTAATGCTGCAATTTGGATTCCGCTCATTTATTATGCTATATTCAATACAGAAATCTATCATGTTATTATTTCATATCCAATGGATACCTATTTATACATACTCAAAGTATTTCATTAGTAAGAATCCTCGGTAGGAAAGGAATAATGAAATATGTATGTCGAATACTTGCGTCAAAATTTCTTCAAATTTCGCTGCAGCTTATTAATAAAAAACAAAATTCTTTTGCCTACGTCCTTAGGATACCCACTGCTATTGATGTCCATAACCAATGCTCCCATAGAATAGTTGATATAAACCAATTGGGTATTTGCTACATTTGAATAAAATAAATAAATTAAGCTTTAATGGACGAAAAGTAGAAAAGCCAGAATAGACTTCACGTATATCTTATTCTTCAAGGAAAAACTAGTCTATTGAATTTTTCCTTATTTGATATTATTCAAAGTTAATAATTATAGTCGAGGAACATTAGTTTGAGTAATTCATTGTCGTATTGACTTTTCTATATGACAAATATATCGAACATCTGTTTGTTGATCTTTCGATATCTGAAGAAGTTAGAAGTATGCATGAACTTGAAATTCTTATCAACAGAACAATCAGGGAAAAAATAATTTAAGTGCCTTAAGCCGAAAGCCTATAATTATGGACAGCTGTCTATTTCTACGACTTATTCACTGCCTGCTTATAGCTAAACATATCGGCAACTCCAAATTTTATAAGTTAATTTGAGCGTAACTTCACCGTGTATTTATATCTATACTTTTACCTCTACTATAGCTTTACCTTTTCTATTAACTTCGGCATCCTTGTCGATTTCTTTCTTTTCATCAAAATTACTCCAAGTATTATAACCCCAATTGTTAGTAGTGTAGAAAGTGTCTCTATCATAAGGTGTCAAATCCCAACCTTCATATAATCTCTTAACTAAATCGGGATTAGATGTATAATACCTGGAGAATCCGACCAATGTACGGTTATCACTAATATCGTTAAGCAAGGTTTTAAAATGAGGAGCATCATAAGTATAATTGCCACATTTCATTAGAATACCCTTCCAGATCTGGCCAACAAAAGTATTATCACCTGCTTGTTGTGAGGTGTCAATATCGATATTGTTGTTTACTCTCGGCTCTACAACTGAAACATATGCAAGCTCATTCCCATTATCGGCTCTCTTTTGTAACTCGTGCAATAAGTAACTAAATGTAGTGATAGGATGAGTTGAATCTTGTTCCGCTTTCATACCTTGAAATTTGGCCCAAGGTGAAATTCTGATAGCCAATTTGTTGGCACCAACAATTGTGATCAAGTGGTCTATCAACTCTAATAAAAACCTTGCTCTGTTTTCCACATTACCGCCGTACTTGTCGGTTCTTTGGTTAGTAACTGGTTGCAAAAACTCATCAAGCAAATATCCGTGAGCTGCATGTAACTCAATATAGTCGAATCCAGCAGCCATCGCTTTTGTAGCTGCATTAGGGAATGTTTTATATATGAGATCATGGATTTCGTCTTCTGTTAAAGCTCTAAGTGGGTTTCCTGCAGCTTCGGCTTTCTTTTTAAAGTCTTCATCTGGATATATGGCCGATGGTGCAACATAATCTAGACCGCGGTCTTTCAACAATTGTGGATCAGCAACTCTACCTAAAAACCAGAGTTGACTTGATATATAAGATCCATTTTCATGGACACGTTGAGTAATTTTTTTCCATTCTTTGACGTGCTTGTCGTTCCAAATACCCGGGTTATTACCAATAAAACCTGCTTGTTCTGAAACAAGGGTTGCCTCCGCGATTATCAACGATCCATGGTACTTGGACCTCTTATCATAATACTCGAACACTAAATCTGAGGGTGAATTGTCGTCTAATACTCTCATCCTGGTAGTTGGTGGATGAACTACTTTGTTGGACAAAGTATGTTCACCAACTTTCAAAGATGTAAACAAATCCGTATTCTTTAGTGGTGATATTTGGACTCTTGACATTGTCTGCAATAAGGTGTTTTTAATCTAGGAAAACAGTAAACTGGATAATGTTTATAAATATTTAATTACATTGTTGGTAAGAATCCCTATGAGGTGATACAAAAACATCATTATGCATATTACAGTTAAACGATTTTTGTCGCATGCAGAATTGGCTGCAGCTTACTAATATGCCGAAAACAAAAAGTAACCTGTATGTCAGTTGAAGTGTGAAAGAGATACCGATTAATGGTATTATTTCACACAACTAATTTAGCTTGAAAAAGATTTACAAATAGTATTAACGATACATTATTCTTAAAATTTCTATATTAGGCAACAATAAGTTAGAGAGGTATTCAAACAAATACAAATAACTAAATCTGTAACGTTTCTGTAATGAATACCTAAGTGTATCTATATCTATTTAACTTCTATTTCTTCTATAGCTTTAGGAAATTTCTTACTTTCTATATCCTTGGTAAAATTAAGTTTCTCGTTATAATGATTGAACGTGTTATAACCCCAGTTACTTGAACCGTAAAACGAGAGTCTCTCATATGGAGTTAAATCCCAACCCTCATATAACCTCTTAACTAAATCCGGATTGGAAGTGTAATATCTAGCGAAGCCTACCATTGTACGGTTATCACTAATATCATGCAATAAGGTCTTAAAATGAGGAGCATCGTAAGTATAGTTACCGCTCTTCAAGATGATTCCCTTCCAGATTTGCCCAACGAAAGTATTATCACCAACTTGGTGAGACTCGTCAACATCAGCACCACCCAGGACACGAGGTTCAACAATCGATACATATGCAATTTCATTCCCATTATCGGCTCTCTTTTGTAACTCGTGCAATAAGTAACTAAATGTAGTGATAGGATGAGTTGAATCTTGTTCCGCTTTCATACCTTGAAATTTGGCCCAAGGTGAAATTCTGATAGCCAATTTGTTTGCACCAACAACTGTTGTCAAATGGTCAATCAATTCTAATAAAAATCTTGCTCTGTTTTCGATACTACCACCATACTTATCTGTTCTTTGATTACCAGCTGGTTGCAAAAACTGGTCAAGTAAATAACCATGAGCAGCGTGAAGTTCAATATAATCAAATCCAGCAGCCATCGCTTTTCTGGCAGCATTAGGGTATGTTTTATATATGAGATCATGGATTTCGTCTTCTGTTAAAGCTCTAAGTGGGTTTCCTGCAGCTTCGGCTTTCTTTTTAAAATCTTCATCTGGATATATGGCCGATGGTGCAACATAATCTAGACCACGATCCTTTAACAATTGCGGATCACCAACTCTACCTAAAAACCAAAACTGACTTGACATAAAGGAACCATTTTCATGAACTCTGTCAGTGATTTTCTTCCACGCTTGGGCGTGTTTATCATTCCAAATACCTGGAACATAACCAGCCGGTTCTGAATTCCAAGCACTTGGAATTGTACCATTTAAGCCTGCTTGTTCAGAAACAAACGTAGCCTCAGCAATTAATAAGGATCCTGGATACTTAGATCTTTCGCCGTAATATTCTAATTCCAAATCTGAAGGTGTATGGTCATTTAAGGCTCTCAATCTGGTAGTTGGTGGATAAACTACTTTGTTTGATAAAGTGTGTTCGCCAACTTTTAAAGGTTTGAACAAGTCTGTATCTTTTAATGCTGCAATTTGGACTCCACTCATTGTATTTTATTATGTTACCTTGAATAATAGTAAAGGTGTAGTATTAACATGCCAGTATTTATACACTAAAATTTGCAAACCATATTAGTAAGAATCCATCCACCAAGAGAAATTAATGCAGTAATTAACGTGGCGTGCTTTCATACCAGGACGCTTAGTAATTAATGATTACATAAATCCGAGCAGATTTGCATTGAAGCTGAATTGAGAATTTTGCTGCATTTCAATAAATAGTACGGTGATTTAAATCTCAAGTTACCTGATTTAATTACAGAGTGGGATGCTATACATCGAATTGTATCATCCATTCTTTATGGGAGAACGTTTTATTCATTATTAAGTTTAGAGCAATTTCATTCATAATATTCAGATACACTTCGGTAGGGTGGTTTAGGTCATTATAGTATATAATGGTATTCGATATGTTGTATATGGTTATAGATGGCTAGAGAGGGTTAATGTTAAAGTATGGACTATATATATATATATATATAAGCTCCTTATAAATAATGTTTTATAAAAGTAAAATTTGTTTTTTTGTAATAAATCGGTTTATATTTGCATTCATTCCATGGATTGGGTTTAAAACGTGAACATCAATGATGTTGCTATTTGCTTAGTTAAGTTGCACATGCCTTCTTTATATTGCCTATATATAAATGGTATGAATCTCATCTCAAGAAAAATAACCCTACTAGTTGTAGGTAACCACTATAATCTAACGAGCACCTTAATAGTTACATATCTATAGATCCTATATAAGGAGCGCGGTCCTTAAAGAACGCATATTGAACAGTATTATACAAAATAGTCAAATGGAATCAAAATAATAAATACAATATATTGCTAGTCTATAAATTCGTCTAATTAAAAGCCTTGTCGAATTCAGTGAAGACAAATCTGTATCTGACATCACCTTCATCACACCTAGTTAAAGCGGTACCACAGCTTTCAGCAGTAATTGGGACTTCTTCAATCCATGGCTTGATGTTCTTTTCAGCTGCTAATTGCAACATGAATAAAGCTTCTTTCTTGGAACCAAGTAAAGAGGAACCAAAACTACAAGCGTTACCGATGAAACTGAATGGGGAAACTTCGAATGTGTCAGCAACTGGTGGTAAACCAACAGAAACGAATTTAGCATCCACTCTCAATACAGACAAGTAGTCGTTCAAGTTCAAGCCATCAATACCGGACGCACAGTTTAAGATGAAATCGAATTTGTCCGCGTAGTTGCTCTTCCAGTTCTTTTGTTCACCAGTAGCAATAAAATCATGGGCACCCATTTGTAATGCCTGGTCCTTCTTGGAAGATGATCTTGAGAAGGCAACAACATTAGCACCTAAAGCATTAGCGAACTGGAGAGCTAAATGTCCTAAACCACCAATGCCGATGATACCAACGGTCTTACCCTTGGCATCTTCACCAAGGTTTCTGACCAATGGAGAAAATACTGTTAAGCCAGCGCACATCAATGGAGCAGCAACGGCTGATTCCAATGCGTCTGGAATTGGGAATACGAATTGTTCGTGAGCAATGGAGTGAGAAGAGTAACCACCTTGGGAGATGTAGCCAGTATCAAAATCTTTAGCATTGTAAGTACTCACTTTTCTAGGACAGTATTGTTCGTTATCCGTTTCACATCTTTCACAGTCCATACAAGACTTGGAGCAGGCACCAATACCGCATCTGTCCCCAACCTTAATTTCCTTGACGTCCTTACCAACTGCGACAACCTTACCAACTATTTCATGTCCAACAACAAGATCATCTCTATTGAGTGGCTTCCATGCACCCTTTATGGTGTGAATGTCACTACCACATAATCCACAACAGATGTTCTCCAACACGACATCATGCGATGCCAACTCCTTTGGCTTGTATTCGACCAACTTAGGCTTGTTCCAGTTCTCTGGCTTATCTACTGCAAATCCTTTGAAATGTTGTGGGATAGTCATTTTGTATGTGTTTATAAATATGTATAATATACTAATGAATTAAAACCGATATATTTAATGAAGAAAACAGTCCATATATACTTGATTTCTACTAATTTTACTTTCGCTGGTGGTGGGGCACCACCAATTTCCCCAGGTCAAGAAAATGCCCACCAATCCGGCCGTTGCGAACATTTACTATAACAAATTACTATACATATTTCCGCACAAAACCGATAACGAACCGATAAACAGAGTCCCCAACATAGATTGAGATATAAATAGACAAACCACCATAATGACCAGATGAAGAAGATCTAACTTACTATCCGTCCAAGGACAAAGACCGGTCACCCAGATACTCTTCGGTATATGCCTACGTCTATTCTGCGCAATACTCTGTTATACAATGCGCACGGGAAGTCTTGTTAGTGAGCCACAACAATTTTCTGTCCCGCCCTCCACCAACAATCTCATCATCCCCCCACCCGGGCCAGGATCTGCGAAAGTATCTACGACATGAATTGCGACATTATCCTAATATCTCATGTCCTATAACCATGACCCGTGTCGCGGTCCTCGTCACTATGTCGCCGAACTGTTCGCTGCAATTTGCAATTAGTACACACCGGATCGCGTATTTAGTACGAATTGTTGCAATCAGTAAATCATATAACAATATGACACAAAGACAATTTCAATATAACAACTAATGTCTAGTTTTTTTGGAAAATAAGGAACAAGTATATATGGAATTTTTTTTTTTACATGGAAGTTAATTAAAAGGAACATATTTTTTTTACTGAAATAGGAATATTGTCAAGAAAGATCTATTTATCAAATAAGAAACGATACATTGATAGCTGTTAAAAATTGTAGCTATTTGAGATGGTTTTATACAAGCGAAAACAGGTTACGTTTATAAGGGCACCAGAGGTGCCCTCAGATTTGAATACGGAGGTTTTTCACATACCAGCGACGAAGGAGTGGTTTCTTACTTATGAGGACTATTTGCAAAGAATGGACTATTATCATCGAAAAAAATTTGTCTGTGAAATCACCGGAAACTCATGCTTGACGTTTTTCCAGGCGATTGAGAGTGAGGCCAAGGAAATACAGGAGGTGGAGCGAAATTTTCCAGAGGCGTTGAAAGAACATATATTGAGGTTTTTGCAGTTCAACCGCATCACGAGGTTGGACCAGTTGGTTGACAAGGTGTACCTGGTTTTCAAGAACGACTATTTCCCAGGGGAGACGATTATTTTGAAAGGGTCGATTCTCAACGGACAGGCCGAGTCGGGGACAAGACAGCGCGGCACAATCAAGGAAAAAATTCAGTACAGTAATCCGTCAGATGGGTTGTTGACGAAATATCTTGTGGTTCGGGCAAACGACCAGAAGCAAGCGATAGTCATAAACGAAAAGATATCACGAGACAGAAACCACTTCACAAAATGGCTTATTAAGGCATTTATAAAGTTGACGATGACCAGATCGCATAAGGTGGGTGCCCCATGGGTGGTGAAAAATAAGTTTGCTAAAAAATACAGAATCAACCAGAAGTATCCAGACGATTTGAAACACTTTCAATCGTCTACCCCAAGCGGCGATATTATGTATGAAGGCGATGAGTTACCATCTGCAGTATTAGATGTTCCTAATGGGTACCGTAAATTGATCAAGAAGTCTACTGGCCCTTCGTCTAAAAATTTAAAGAAAAAAGCGGCTTTAAATAGTATATTGGATGAGCCACCACCTTTAATGACTCAGGAAGATGATGTAAAGAAGAGACTTCCACCTCACCATATTCCTGACGTTTTGTCGGAAACAGACGATGATACACATAAATCAAGTCCTCAGCCTGCTTATCCTACGTCTAAGAAGCTGACGGTGAGCGATTTAAATCTTAAATTTAATTTACAGTATTCAAAGCCTATTCCAGAGGTCTTAACTGTACCAGAGAATGCTATGAGTTGGAACACTCATTTAATCCAAAAACAAAAGGAACAACAAGAAACAGATAAAAAATTCGGCCCTGAAATAGAAGAAGAGATCAAGCGTCTCGGAGTCAGGAGTGTCAAATCAATCCAGGATGCGTTGGAAACTTGGGTGTTCTTAAATGTGTATCATTCTGTTTTAAAGCTAGATACATTTACATTTGATGATTTTATATATGCCATGGGATGGACTCATGACCAATTTAGGAGGATTGGTAGATGTGAACTATTGGATGAAATATGGTGTGCTGTTCTCGGGGCTATTGTTTCAAATGAAGTACCAAAGAACAAGTCCTTAAAGCTTGATAGCGACGTCATATATGGATTACAAATTACTTTACCCCCTGAAAATTCATTCATCAATCCTCCCTCGAAAGATGACAATGAAAACGAAACCAGCCTTGAAGAGAGAGGCTCCGATACTGACAACGAAGAAAACATGTTGAAAAGTGAAGATGATGCTGATAATTACGAGAGCCATGAGTCGATTGAAATGAGCAACGGTATTAAAGATGACGCAAAAGTTAAATCTGAACAAGTAGTAAAAGTCGACGATGAGAATGATGGCGATGATGAAGAGGAAGAGGAAGAAGAAGAAATCAATGAAAACGAAAGTGAAAATGGACTCGACGAAGATGAAGACCGTGAACATAATGCATATATTGTGATGAATTATCGTAATATCCCATGGCACGAACGCCTTCGTAAAAGAAATTTCAGAGACGGTAATTGGCAGTGTATTTTGCTTGGTGTGTTGTCGCTAGTTGAATACGTGCCCGCTTTTAAACCAGTCATTGATAAGGTGTACCGCGTATTGGCACCTATTGATATGCCACCAACTTCCAGTACTGTAATGAATCAATTTTACAATGACCTAGATATCGACTTGAAATTACAGGTTTTAAGCATTCTTGTTTCATTATTAATGAACGGCACCCAAGTTAGAAATTACATTGATGAATGTTTGGATTCATCTACAGTTTTAAGACGTAATAGGTTGGATAATATAAGAGATTATAAGGTTGCGTACGACTTGGCTCAAAAATTACACTTTGAAATACATGAGAAGCTAATGAACGCAAAAGAAGCACTGGACAATGCTAAATCCAAATCCAAATCTAAATCTAAGAATAAACTGAAAGGAAAGGATTCTCAAACTGCTGCTACTCCTGAGGCAATTAAAAGAAGAATGCCTAGGCTTAATTTACAGGCGTTTGAAATGTCAGAACAAGAAAGTAAATTAGCTGAAGATGATAAAGTATTTAAGGACCTTTGCGAGCAAAGAAAGGAAGCATTGCTTAGTATCGACAAGTATAAGCAAACTAAGCGTCAACTTGAAAAGCAATTGAATGAAATAGATTGCCAACGAGTCAAGCTATTGGGAAAGGATCGCTTATATAATAGATATTGGTGGTTTGAAAATAATGGTTTACCTACGTTGCACAGCAATACAAGTGACGTAGATGATAACGATGATGATGAAAACACAGCAACCAATATGAATAACGACGAAGACAATGATAATGATGATGATAATGCAGTTTTAGACGAAACTTATCTTATGGGAAAATTATGGGTTCAAGGTCCTTCGAATGAAGATTTGAAAATCCATTTTGAGTCAAATTTAGAAGATATTGATAAATACCATAATTTGTACTTAAATTATGAACAAGAATTGGAAAATTTTTATAAATGTAACAACGACCAAGGAGAAGATAACGAGAATGCTAAACAGAACAATAAAGAACCATTTAAGCAAATGAATTTCAACAAATTGCCACTTGGTTTCCGTAGTATGAGTTCCGAAATGTTTGGATTGTCATTTGAGCCTAATCAGGTTACAAAGATATTGCCAGAATCGAAAGAAAAGGATATAGTTATTGACCATTTGGGAGGTTTAACTGTCTCATCGTTAGTGAACTACTTAACTCCATTACAACGTAAGGTTCTCGAAGAAAACCCAGATCCTTTATTTAGTGGGTCATATTGGAGATTTTATGATAAACCTGAACAAATAACAAAATTAATTGACTGGTTGAATCCTTGGGGTGAAAGAGAATCCCTGTTACGTAAAGAATTGTTAATTGTTAAGGAAGCGATAGTTCAAAGTATGGCAGCCAGAAGAAAAGCATTATCTTTAGATCAGCAAGAAGCTAAGGAGTTAGAGTTAGAACATAATATTCATCAGGTGACTGAAAAGCTAAAGTCTTTAGGTAAAGATATCGACTCAATATCTAAACTGAATAAAGATGAAGACAACACAGAAGAAGTACAAAAAGACGAGGAAGAGAAGGAGGAAGAGGAAGATGATGAATTAAGGACTGGTCGTAACAAACGATTGAGAATCAAAGAGGTTCCGTCGAAGCGTCAAAAGACCAAGTCGTTCGCTGATATAATTGGTAGCGGCAATGTAAATGAATTGTGTAAATTATATTCGGACTTGATGAATGAATTTCAAGATGCAAAAGAGGAAAAAGAACTATCTCGGGTTCTAGAATGGGTTAATTCGAAGGCCATCGATAAATTTGATAGGTCACTTTATGAGGGAGGCGATAAGTCTAAGACGAGAACTAAATCGAACAAATAATAGTGTAAATATCATGTATTATAAATTATTTTGTATCATTAAATTGTTAATATATAAAAGGTCAATATTTTGTTTTTTTCTTAGCATCATCATAATCTCCGCTGGGTGGCCTCTTGTTATTTAACTTCTTACTTCTGGCAATATTTGCCAATTCCTTTAATTTATTCTCCTTTTCATGTTGTTCCTTAATGGCTAATTGTTTTAACATTTCACTCCGTATTTTTATTTCCTCTCTGGCTTGTTTGTCGGCATTCTCTAACGCTTCAGATAATTCACCAAATTTCTCTAAATTTGCATCATTAGTGGCTAATTCTGAGCCTCCATTAGCCGCAACCATCCGTTTATCTAATGAAATCGTAAAACCCTGATTATTTTTCCAATTGGATATAGCAGATGGGATTTGCCACTTAGCTTGGTCTTCTTTTGTTAATTTGTTGGTTTGTTCGTTATTACTGCTTTTCAATAAAGGTGGAGGTGGTGATGGATTCTTATGCCTATTTTTCCGCAATTTAAACTTAGGTGGTAACATTGGATCTTCTTGATAATTTCGTATTTGAATAATTCGTTCCCTTCCTCTTTCATCGTCACTTCCTTCTTGATATTTTGCTAAGTTATTACTTGTATATTTTATGTATGTCACATCATCTTTCTTGTTATTATTCTTTTCATTGACCCCCATCTTTTCGTTAATCATCTTATTAATCACAGCTTTTGTATCTTCGACACATTCTCTCAATGAGTCATCAGGACATGTTTCAACTGTGTATCTTGGGAAATGATGCTTCAAGTTTGGGAACTTGACTTTAAGTGGTATGGTATCTTCATATGATGATTGTACTTTTCTTGAGTTTCCATTAGAGGATGCAATAGTTAAGTTGTAATTTAAAGTTCCATCTGGGTTTAAATGTAATTCGGAGATCGTAGATTCTGAGTTACTAGGGTTGTAAATTACCCTTATGTCAGACTTATTTTCAGGCAACTTTACGAGCTGATTCGACTTTTCATGAGCACGAGCCTTCTTTAATTCTATTCTCGAAGAAGGTTCATCCGACGAATATTTAGGCTTGGGTAGTAATGAACTGAACATGTTACGATAAATGAATAAGATTAACTATAAGATAAAGTATGTATATTTCAATTCTCATATTCAAGTGATGGAATATACTGCATATAGGTGTATGATATCTACAGAGGTCTATTTGATCTAAAATATTCCGTACTTTTGGCAAGTAGCAAAGATCCAAAGGAAGAACTTATTAATCTTGATAGGTTGTCTCTTATCTTCGTCAACAAACGAGTCAAATTGTAATTCTTCATCGGTGACTCTTTTTACCCCACCAAGATAATTAAAACTCTTGTAGAAGAGATACATGATTCTTTGTTTCACTGTCAAGTGCACCGTAGCTGGTTCATTCTCAGTATCGTATCTATCAATAGTTTTTGTAAGTCTTGTGACCTCGGAAGCTAATTCGTTATCTGAATCTTGGAAATCAAGGTGCTTATCGCGATATGTCATCATATGTTGGGGATAATCAGTTATAATCCCATACTCTGAAATGCGGGTTATTTTACCTATGTTCATCAAATATTCAAATTGATCAAACGTATTGATAGTCCACATATATAATTTCATTCGTTGTGATTTCAAACGAGGAATAAAAGTTGTCAAGAATCTGGTAGACCATGTCAGCAAATATATAATTGACACACCCGTAGCCTTGAATCGTACCGATCCATCTTTCGGTAAGGTATCCACATATGAGTTATAGTTCATATAATGAAGCGAGTCTTTCCAAGAGACGGAAATATGGAAAATATCAAATTGCTTGTAGCCCAAACCATTTTTAGAACCTGCCGCAAAAACGTTTTGGAAGTAACCTTCTTGATTTAAGAATTTGATAATTCCTAGATCCCATACTCCCAAAATAACTCTATGTAACCACCATCCAATATCATCGTTAACCTTCAATAAGTCTTTAACCAAATACTTAACAAGTTTTGCAGGGTTCAATTTCTTGATGTCCAACATCAACTTGTGCTCATTTGAATTTTCATGAGTTTTAATGTAGTGAACAAACCAGTCTAACACATCCTTGAACGTTAATAATCGTTCTCCTGTCTCAATAGTTCGTAAGTCTTTGATCTCATCGTAAGTAGAATCCAATATGTCAAAATCTGCGACTTCGCCGTTGGGACCACAAAATACTCTTTTTGTATTGTTGTCATGGGAAATAACTAAAACCCCATCTTTTGTAACCCATAGGTCAGTTTCTATCAAGGTAGCTCCAGTTTCATAACATTTATCGAAAGAATAAAGAGTGTTCTCAGTATATTTACCTTTGAACCCTCTATGTCCGCATATGAGGGCTATTTCACTCATTTTGTATTAATCGCTTGGTATTCAATTTTTTTAAATCAAAGATAGACTGATGATTAGGGTTATTTGTAAACGATCGTGCAAACTACCTTATGGGTCGAAACATTCAATTTAATTCTAATAAAAAGAAGAGAAAATTAGTATTTTAGCATGATATTTTATTACCGAACTACTCCACGTTCGGTAGCGCACCCGTGACAAAAGGCTGTTGCATTTCTAGAATTGAATCGGAAAATACAGAAATCTTATTCTATAGACTATAAAGTGTATCTACAACTTGTTGGATGGTTCGGACGCCTGATCTACAACCATCTTGATTAACAGAAATGCGATGGACTCTTTGCTTGGAAGTAATAAACCTTCGGGGTTGGTCGTTGAATCATTCGTTCCATTGATCAATGTCTTGATAAATCCAACGTCGAACCATCTTGCATCTGCTAATTCTCTATCATGACCCAAATGAATAACTTCATTAACGCCATTAAACTCTACTACACCAAGACAACCAATCATCAAGTTGCCAGGGAAAGGCCATGGTTGAGTCAGGACAATATTTATGTCCGAACAAACAACCCCGGTTTCTTCCCAGATTTCTCTCTTCGTAGCAACTTCAACTGTTTCTGAAGGCTCCATAAACCCGGCAGTACATGCATAAAGTTTCGTGTCAGCGTATCGTTTGGCTAGCGATAACAACATCTTGGTCCTTTCAGTATTGGTGATGGCAGTTATGACAACTGCGTCAGTTCTTGGAAACGATACATTAGAAACGGTGGCATTTCTGACGGGGCAAGCGTATTGGGTTTCATCGTTTTCATTTTTTCCTTCAGTTTCTTCGTTGGTACATTTTAACTTACCACCAGCGTGAATAGGAATTACTCTGGAACCACACCCTGGACAAAATCTGTTTCTAGAAAGCCAGTCCAAAAACATTTTTCCATGTGAATACAATGCAGCTTCTTTCGGAGAGAACCCAAGATAGTGTTTTCTGGAGTGACTGAAAATTAAGTTGGTCTTATCAATGCCATTGGATTCAGCAACATGATTGATGATCGTGCTCTGTAACTCAGGTGATTGTGATAAGTCAACCGCATAATACGGGATGCCTTGGTATCTTCCTTGGTAGTCCAAATATTTTTCTTCCGACCCATTATCCGGGTCCTCTACAGATTTCAAGCTCAGTAAATTCAACCCGACACTTTCATCTTCCAACCCTAAAAATAAGAATGTAGGCATATTATTATCACGCAATCCTGGATCCTGGTCCTTATTACCACTGCTCCATTCTTCGACTGTCTTACGCCACGATTCAAGCGAAAATATTCCTTTTTTCACCGATTCTTTTGTTCCCAATTGATTATCGCCGTTTGTCAACATAATCAATTTTTGATCACCACCTTTGTTGATCAATGGATTGGTTTTCTCGAAAAAGACAAATCTAGTTGAGTCATGAGCAACACTATTACTAATAAAGTCACTATCTTCCCTTAGGAACGAAACTCTGTTAACTATCTCTGCTCCAAAGTATGAGCTATGATCTTGGCCGTGAATAGGATTTAATACGTTACCCGACATCTTATAATAACTATCTTGTTTTAGCTTACTGATTGATGATTGAAATCGAATCGATAGTCTTGGTATCTTACTGAAAACGCCCATATTTCTTCATTATCTGAATTTTGTCAGGTATACCGACGCAATTTATATACACGACACTTGCAGTCTTATCGGACTAATGGCCGTGCTCCATTTCGAATCTTCCAATAATACTAATAATACACCGCTAGAATATGAAGATTATTCTTTTCTAAGATCAGATAAATACATATACAAATATTCAGGTACGTTGGTACCTAAAAATTGAGATTTGGTGAACTTTGATCTTTATGTACCAACGATAGTGTTGGATCAAAATCGCAATATAATACAAATATACCAAGTATCAAGATATATACAAGTAGCCTAAATATATATTAGCCTCTAAAATACAGTGTCTATTTACACGATAAAATACCCTTTAAAAAATTATATACAAAATGTTCAGTTTGTCACTTGCTGAATATGTTAGTTAAAATCCCATTATGATTAGGAAATATGGAAGCATGTAGAATATCAGATATTTAAGATCTTTTCCTCAATATGAAAACTAGGAAGTCTAACGTCTGAAAATCTTTTTTAATCATCATCAAATATGCTTTAGGTTTCACCAAAAAAAAAAATTACTTACATTTTGACGATATGTTTATCACAAAATATGTTGACATTAACAATCTTGAACCCAATATAGTAGCTAAGTTAAAGTTAGTATTGATTTGTAAAATGAATCCTTTTATCAACTCCGAAGTGTTTCTAATAGTATCAGTTATTTTGTAGATGTTTTCGTCAACGACATTTGTCTAGGAAGTCAAGCGTTATAAAATCTAAGAAAATCATCATTATAGAAGCATAGGGAGCTTTTAGAAAAATTTGAACATACGTTTTGGAACTGAATAAAATACAAGAAAAAAATTATTATTAACCCAACGGAATACCCTTTTTTATCACCTTAGGTAACCCTTTAATCCACGATTTACCTGTCTTTTTATCAATGATAACGAAGACTCTACCAGATTGTCTCATTCTACCGGTTCTTCCGACACGATGAACTAGATCAACCGACGTATTTGGCAAATCCATTAAGATAACATTTTTGATACCATTAAAGTTCAACCCTCTAGCAAGTAAATCGGTAGTAATCAAAACTTTTATTTTACTGCCATCAAGATCTTCTTCTAGCAACTCGGCTGGTCTCAAGAATGGCTCTATTTTAGCTAGTCTGTCGTCGGCATTATCGGCACCGGTTATACCAATAACGTCCTCTTGTCTATGACCAAACTTTTCAATTAAAGTATCAGCTAATGGCTGAACATCTCGCTTTTCATTGACAAATACTAAAATACGCTTAACATAGCCTTGTTCTGTACCATCATTATGAATAGCGTATAATGCTTGAGCGAGACATCTGGTCTTAGAACCATTATATGGCGATAACTGGGCATCAATAACCTTAAGATTAATTTGTTTTGGAATCTTGTGTAAAGATGGCGTTACTATGTTAATGATCGAAAATTCGTCAGGGAACATCTTACCGAGAGTTTTCTTGAACTCCTTCGGAATGGTTGCCGAACAAAAGATTAAATCTTTACATTTGGATAGTCTACGGATAACAGACGTTGTGTCCACAATCCAAGATTTATCCATCAAAGTGTCAGCCTCATCAACAACACAGTATTCCACAAAATTAAATAATCTGAACGGACGGCTGATGTTGTTCAATTTAGCAAGTCCTTGAATCTTAGCTGGTGTCGTAACTAAAACATCAATTCTTTTTCTGCCGGCATCGAAAAGCTTCTGATGAGAATCACCAGACCCCCATTTTACAACGTTCAAATTTAAAGAAGATTGGTTTTCAGGTAATGAAAGGTATCGCGCATATTGTGGATCCTGCAAGATCTTTTTGTCGACACTACCCAAATCAATGGAAGCCTTAGAAGCACGTTTAAGAGAATCGTATACTTGTTCCACTAATTCATGAGTAGGCAACAAAATGACCGATCTAATAATTGAAGTCTTTTTTGCATCCGCATAACTTTGTTCAGACATATTTAAAATTCTCATATCTTCTTCCTTTAATTTACTGAGTAATGGCGCCAAATATGCCCAGGTTTTACCGGATCCTGTTTCAGCAGCAATTGTGAAAATCTTCAACCTATTCATCTCGTTGGATTTCTGCAAATCCTCCAAAATCTCTTGTCCCGAAGCCTTCTTGTCGGCAACCTTCTTTTCTGCATTCACATTACGAAGTCTCGGTTGATTAATTTTCCTGATAGCAGCAATTTGTACAGGAGAAGGCGTAATTTCCAATTCCTCCTTGCTTTTAATATAGGTACTTTTCAAATTGTATCCATATTTGATCTCCTCGAGCATTGCCGATCTAACGGTTGGGAAGATTCTCAAAGACTCGAATGACGTAATATTCTTTATGGCATTACTCGACATCTCCTTAAGTTTATTCTCCGGTTGATCCAACCCAGAAAAATTCCCAAACGAGAACAATCTCGGTTGCGTCTTCGGAGCTTCTAACGTCTTCCCTAGCTTCGATCTAATCACTTGACCAGGTTTGTGGTTAGCTTTCTTTTTGAATGACCTTGATCTTTTAGAATGGTATCGTACAGAAGTATTAACCGGTCGTTGAATAATTGTGTCTCGCATGACTCTTACAATAGGAACAATCCCTCCTATTTTCAAAGTCATGTTGTTCTAGTCTCAATAAATCATCGATAAACTGTTAAAGAAGAATATAATTATGAAAATTTTTCCAAATTTATAGACTGGTATTAGCGAGACTAAATTTTTTTGGTGAGGAAAAATGGTCGTGCGAAATTGGCGAAATATATTTGAAAAATTTCAACAGTTACATGAACGATTTGTTAGGTATTTAACAAGACTAAAGTAGCTGTATCAGCATCTTATAGAATGTTAAAATTGTCATTTGATACGTTGTCTAGAACAGCAAGTAGACAGATTGCAACAAATGTTATAAGATCATTTAGTGGATCTGCATATCTATTTGCAAAGGCAGCACCAAAGCTGAAAGATGGTAAAAAGAAGGCTAAACAAGGGTTTAAGAACAAAGGAGCGGAGTCTAAGACGGCAAAGGTGAAGAAGGGTGGTATGACCCATTTGAAATTTAAGGATGCTGTTCGTTCGTTGAAGTTTGAAAAATCAGCTACCGATTTCTCACAATTGAATATTAAAGACATATCTTACGAGTCATTGAAATCGATCACATCCACAGTTGTCAAGTATAACGATTATACAGAAAAGGTGTTACAGGATCTTGATTCGTTTAAAAAGTATCAGTACCATGAATTATTCAGCAAGCCTGTTTCCATGGTGTCTGACAATACCTTGAAGCTCGACGAGCAATTTATAGCGAAGTTGGAATCTCCTAGTAAAGACAACAGATTATGCTTATTGGGTGAAAAGGGTGTAGGAAAGTCTGTGTTACTTTCTCAGGCTAAGGCATTAGCCATTTCTAAATACAACAAGGATGTTATTCTTTTACACTTGGACCACCCACAGAAAATTGTCGAAGGTTCCAGTGACTATGTTTACAACAAAAGGATAGAGAAGTACCAACAACCAATGTTTACCAAGAGATGGGTCAAGAAATTGCGTGCTGCTAATGAAGAGATTTTCAAGAAATTGCCATTGACTAGGGATATTTCATTCACTGCTAAGAAGAAGGAATATAACTTAAAGAAGGATGAAAATACCTTGTATGATTTTATCTTGTATAACCATGATTTTGGTAAAGTGGGCCCAACGGCAGCATTCAACTTTTTAGTCGAAGAAATCATGCATCATTCTAAAAAGGTTCCTGTCCTTGTTTCAATCGATGATTTCAACACATTAACGAGTGAAACATTAACTAAGTACCGTCATCCAGACTTTGAGCCAATTCATTTCACCGAGTTCGAAATGGGTAGCTTTATATTGAAAATGGCTAGCGGTGAATTGAGCTTTGCCAAGGGTGGTGTATTATTAGCTGAATCAAAGGATATCTCCTACGGCCACACATTGCCAGTCGGTTTAGGTCTCGAACAACACGATCCATACTACAAACAGCACCAATGTGACTTTGAAGTTGCCAACAGCTTGTTGCTGAATGGTGGTGTGTCTTCTATGACCGTGGAAAACCTCACTAAGAATCAATGCAGAGAACTCTACAACTTCTGGGATGCCACAGGAGTTTTAAGAGTCAGAGAATATCCCTCCAATGAAGATTATAAGACATCTGAACAAATTGCAGATGAACAAGTTGCTAAGAGATCTGGAGAGGAAGAAGAAAAATACGTTTACGACCCAGAAGAACAATTTGAAAAATTAGTTCAAAATAACTTCACAATTTCTTCAGGTAACCCAGGCCACTTGATCAAAACCACCACTTTATCATATTAGGCGATACATCTGTACAAAACAAATTAGTTATCGTTATGTAAATAGAAAATACAATACACATTTACCAAATTGAATAATTTTTATTAATTATTAGAGATCTAAAATACAAGAATATAGAATAGAAATGATGATAATGACAACGGTAATGACAATAATATCTTAAAAGGATGTTTTCAACGACTAAGTGAATAACGTATCTTCTTCTCTCAAATATTCACCAATATCTCCTTGTCTGAATGCAACAATTCCAGTTGGCTGTAATGCCCTAGCTTCATTAGTCGACTTAGCACTTACCCCAAACCCTAAAGGAACATCGTTCATAGAGTAGACTATGACACCCGCATGTTCTGGAATGTCATCTGACATTCTACCAATATGGGCCTTTAATACATGGTTACCGTACAAGAAAGGCATCTCACCGTTAGTCTTAATCCAGACCTTAAATTTTGCGTATTGTGCTAAGTATGGTAAAGAAGTGATATGCAATCTGAACTTTCCAGTCTTGGTGAATTTCCCAAAACAAGTACCGATCGACATTAACTGATGTCTTGACACAGAAGTAGCAAAATTTGCTATTTGTTCTGATACATAGTATACTCTATCTTTCTGCAAACGGAAAACATGAGGATTCGTTGGATTGTCAATTAAAAACGAAATATTTCTACCAATGTAGTTTGCCAACTTCTCGAACACAACCTTTGTTTCTTCTTCTGATAAGGATCTCATTACTTATGTTATATCTTGTGGTATCTTTTTAAATTATCTCTTCTGAAGATCAATATTAAATGTACTTAAAGCCAATAAATTTTTCAGTCACGTGAAAAATATGTGAGGGAAGCGATGAGTAAATTTTTCAACCAATGCATTAAGTCCATACTAATAAACGTTCATTTTGAATGAAATAACTTACAATGTCTGAACCAGTTAACAACAAAGGGGACATAAAACCGAAGTCTATCGAATCAGTTGCAGAAGTTCCAAATGATGAAGTGGATGAATCTGTTTATAAAAGGGGTCAGCAAGATAAGTGGACTCGTGCCCGTCAAGGTGATAGAAGAGACAACTCCAATAAAAGATTCAAGAAGAATTCAGGCGATAAAAAGGAGAGGGAACATAAGGTCACGTAGGTATGTTTTTTCAATGCAAATTTTGTAAAGAGTCAAGGAATACTAACTGAGTAGTGAGTTCACCCCAAGAGTAGATGAAAATGGTAATCCATTGCCAAAATCGGAAAGAAGACCTAAGAAGAAGGTTGCATGCATGATTGGATACTGTGGAACTGGATACAATGGTATGCAGATCCAAAACAATCTTGATGTTAAGACTATTGAAGGAGATTTATTTCAAGCCTTTGTTAAGGCCGGTGCGATCTCTCCAGAAAATGCGGACGATTTAAAGAAGAATGGTTTTATGAGAGCTGCCAGAACTGATAAAGGGGTCCATGCTGCAGGTAATGTTATATCATGTAAGTTAATTATCGAAGATGAAGATATTTTAGAGAAGATCAACAAGGAATTACCTGATCAAATTAGAGTTTGGGGTATCGAAAGAACCAACAAATCATTTGATTGTCGTAAGATGTGTTCTTCAAGAGTATACGAGTATTTATTACCTACTTACAGTTTCTTACCTCCAAAGCCTAAGACCGTTTTATCCGAATTGGTTAAAAAGGGTAAGGCTGACCATCCAGGAATAGTTAGGGATGATCCTGAAGGTGATAAATGGTGGGCCGAAACCTCGCAAGCTATTTTAGACAGTGGAATTTCCCAAGATGATGTCAACAAAGCACAAGCTATCTTGGAAGCCACTAACAGTGTTGATGATGGAAACTCTGAAATTAACAAGGAAGATACTAAGTTATACAACGAGAACGGTGAAATAACTGAGACTGGAAGATTAATTAAATCTATTAAGCAAATCGAGAACAAGAGAAGAAGATCGTATAATGTGTCGAAAGAGAGATTGGAATTATTTCGTGAAGCCATGAAACAGTATGAAGGTTCTCATAATTTCCATAATTTTACCTTAGGTAAGTTATATAAGGACCCTTCTGCAAGAAGATATATGAAGTTGACAACTGTATCTGATCCTTTTGTTATTGAAGGCACTGAATGGGTTTCTATCAAGATTCATGGACAATCGTTTATGTTGCATCAAATTAGAAAAATGATTTCCATGGCAGTTTTAGTAATTAGAACTGGGTGTCCAATTTCAAGAATCCAAGATTGTTTCGGTCCAACTAAAATAAATATTCCAAAAGCCCCTGCCCTTGGTTTATTGCTTGAAAATCCTGTCTATGAAGGATATAATGGTATGTTAGAAAAATTCGGTTATAATAAAATTGAATTTGAACCTTACAAAGAAGAGATCGATAAGTTCAAGATGAAGTTTATTTACGATAAAATTTATGCTGAAGAAGTTAAAGAGAATGTATTTTATGGATTCTTTGGATTCGTTGATACATTCAAAGGGAATATCGAATCAAAAGAAGGCAAGCACATTTTCGATTTCTTAGGCGCCGTTTTTGAATCGGGTATTGCCAAGGATGAAAATAAAGCTGTAGAAGCAAATAAGGACGAACAAGATAATGTCCCGGCTAAACCCCAGGATAATGTTGATTAATTTATATACGATCCATAATAAAAGTTGAAAAAATCCACGAAAAATCGTGTAAAACCTAGTCTGCTTATATTTATATATAATTATATCTTTTTAATGAAATTCTTCTACAACAGTTAAATAATCAATACAGTATATATTAGTAATATATAAATTTATGAAAATGATATTATGCAATTAAATTGATATTCTATGATATCTAAATTTTTTTTAATTTTCTGGTTTTCACTTTCCAAGCATACGAAACAAATAAGCAATAAAAATCAAATTAAACTAAAGCCAAGTAGAAAGATTGTTTGATGAAGCTTGTTGAGCTTGCAGACTTTGATTATCATTTATACGACGGACAACCTTAGGTTTTGAATCATCCTGAGAAGGACTATTGAAGCGTTGATTACTATTAACGTTCGAATAATTTTCTGGCATTCTTCTAACTTTCGGTTTCTGTTGGTAGATAGGATTGAATTGTTGTTGTGGAGATTGCGAGTTGTATGGCACAGACCCTGGTTGTTGTACCGGTTGGTTTTGAGATGGGGGAGTACGGTGCATGTTTTGAGGTATAGCATGATGTTGATTTATATCTTGTGGAGGTACATGTGGCGGTTGTATTTGCTGTTGCTGTATTTGCTGTTGCTGCTGTTGCTGCTGTTGTTGGTCGTTGTTATTTTGATCATCAGTTATCTGTGATTGTTCCCTTTGTTTTTCTTGCTGGAACTTGTATAACGTCCAATCGAAAACATAATCATATCTGTAGTTTTCTCTCTTGAATAAATCTCTGAAAATTTTCCTTAAGTATGGATAGTCTGGTTTATCATCGAACCTCAATGTTTTGATGTAGTTCATGTAATCCAAAAATTCTTTTGGTAATCCCTTGGTTAAAATATCATTTGGGGTTGTCATCTTCTTTTCCATGATTCTATCATACTTTTGTCTCTTGGTGGCAGCCTTTAACCCCTGCCATGGTAATGAACCTCTGCAAAAGTAAATTAACACGTAACCCAAACTTTCCAAATCATCTCTTCTCAGTTGCTCGATCCCCAAATGTGTGTTAACGGATGCATATCTGGCAGTACCGGTCAAGTTCTTATTTTCTCTATAAGGAATATGTAAGTGAGTTCTTGGATCTCTATATTTCTTGGCCAAACCAAAATCGATAACATTCACCTGCGAACCCCGTCTACCTATACCCATCAAAAAGTTGTCTGGCTTGATGTCTCTATGGATGAAGCATCTGGCATGAATGTATTCGATTCTGCATATCAACTGGTCTGCCAACAACAATACAGTCTTGTATGTGAACTTTCGATTACAATAATTGAAGAGATCTTCCAACGATGGCCCCAATAAATCAATAACCATCGCATTATAATCACATTCGGTACCATACCACCTAACAAACGGAATTCCTACCCCTCCACTCAATGCTTTGTACACTTTAGCCTCATATTCTAATTGTGGATGCTTTGCTTTGGTGTTCTCTAATTTGATGGCAACTTCTTCGCCCGATATGATATTCGTTCCCAAATAAATATCTCCAAACGATCCAGACCCAATCTTACGTCCAATCCGATACTTCTTGCCCACTCTTAAATCCATTTCTACTTGTTGTGATGTTGATCCTGTTAATTAATTACACGAAGCAATTTTAACGTATACGTATTAAATTTCAATAATTTAGTACTCTCGAATCAAGTATTTTTATAAATATACTTGTCTTCTTGTATCGTACCGTATAATATAGCTCAATACAATATATTAATTAGATTATATACTATCTACCCGCTGGAAACTAGGAAACAAGAGAAATTTGATTTCTGCTTGATGTTAAAACACAAAGTGTCACAAAACAACTCAGAAAAAAATTATTCGGCAAGTTTACACAAAACTCCATACACTAGTAAAGGCCGTTCCTGGAACTTGATGCAAAATAAAGCTACTTCAGATAAATAATATAAATTAACAATTAAAACAAGAGGTATATATATACTGCATAAGACATGTAGCAATGAGCATTACTAATGTTAGACAAAATACTCAAAAAGAGTCTATATTAAGGGACCAAGAAGTTATTTTGCGGCAGATGACTTCTTGAATTTTCCCAAAAATCTCTTGAAGAAAGCATCTTTCTTCACTTCGCTGTTAACATTCTTGGAGGCCTTTTGAACATCAGCTTTGGCGGTTTCACCCTGCGAGGCCAAGTCTGGTCTGGTGGTGTCGTTAGCAGCTTCAGCAGCTTCAGTACCTTCGGCACCGGTGAGACCTTCGTTGTCGTTGATTGCTTCTTGGAGTCCTAATGGAGAGTCTGCGGCCTTGTTTTCAGCTGTATTAGCTGGTGCGTCTTCTGGTGTTGTCTCAGTTGCTTGTGGAACAGCTTGAGTTTGTGTGGTAGTTTCTCGAACTGCAGTTTCCGGAGCTGCTTCAGATCCCGCAACTACAGGTTCCGGGTTTGACTCAGCTTCTGCGAATGCAGGTTCTGGAATTGCTTCAGATTGGTTAACTGTTTCAGTGGTTGGAGTTGATTCGGTAGCATTGGCAAGTTCAGTGTCTGGAACGGCCGAAATGTCTTGGGTAGGCAATTGGCCCTCGGAGGCATCGGTTTGTGCAACACCTTCTTGAGCAGCTGGCTCGTTACCTTCGCCAATAACACCCTCTTGTTCGGTAGCACCAGTTTCTAATGGCTCTTCTGTCTTCTTTACTTCTGGTTCCTCTGCACTTGTGCCTGTTGCTTCATGGCCTGTAACGTTCTTGGAATCATCCTTGGCATAAGAATCGTTGATAAAAATTCTCGACGTTCTCTTTAACTTATCTTTAATACCCATTGTTGGTTATGTTTATAATCACTTTCGATATAAATATTGCTTAAAACACTAATTAATAAAAAGTGGGTTTATATTTTTGGTCCGAACTTCCAGAGCATATTTTATTTTTATTTATGGCCACCGATAATAATGACCTAACCCAAACATTGGCGCCAGAATGCTAACCAATTGGCTCAGTTTTATTATTTACGTCCTAATCCAGAAATTACACGATTGTATTCACGTCTCTCTCCCTGAGCCAGGCTGTACCACATTAGCATACCATTTACGTCGAGTCGTTCGATTATCACTTGACTACAATTGAGGCATAACTAATTTTGGTATCACGCTAAATTCACGATTCTTTCAATCCTTATGTATGTAGACGTCATGTAATGTACCTTCTAACAGTACTACCACCGCAACATACGGCAACCTCCTCCCGTATTAGATCATTTACTCTGCTCAAGCCGCTTATTTTATGGTTGAGCCGTTCCAACGGAAACGGCTGAACAACGCGGCTTATGTAATTACGTCTAACGTTTATTACAAATGCATACGATATGCTGTTTGATACATGCTACAATAGTTCCACAATATGTATGACAGTGGCATAGCAAATGATATGTATATCACTAGTACAAGTATTTATCAATGCAAGGCAGAATAATATCTTGAAACAAGTTTTTGAAACAAGGCGAGACTAATTTCTCAGGCGTAGGATACAATCGTCTCGTGTGATATTTTGGCTCGGTCATGGATTCGGGTTCGGTGTGGATCCGCCCTGGATCCTTCCTGGATCCGTCCTTGCCCATCCAAACAACAGATAACCACACCAAGAGAATTGGAGACAAGAGGAGTAAATGATGGATGTGGCTTTCTTTGGTTTGTGGTATTACGTATATTTGATGCCCCTACGGACCAAAGGGGGGGTTCGCTTTTCATACAATACGATGCAGCCTGCCAAACAAGCAGATCCATCTGGGACCATCTTTTTTCAAGGTAGAAATTTATAATAGACGTGAAATTGTGCTGCATGGTCTAATTTGCCGTGGCTTTAAATACGCACAGGACTAGTCCAGTTGATTACAATGCTTGTGTTGGAGGCTGGATGCTTATCAAGCACCATAGGTCGCGATGGTCGCGAATATTAATAGCATACGGATTACGGGATAACGGGATTCGGGATTTTAGCCGCAAGGTGGCATACCAAATAAAAGCAGCCGTGGTGACACGTTTTTGCGATGGCGTTCATAGTATTGAAACGGCCTGTCTCAATATTAAATCATAGCTCTAGAAACTAATTTGAATCTACTAAACCATGTAGGCTACTTTTGTTTTAAATGTGGCGTGATTCAGTAGGTTTCCACAGACATTCCTCCCTCTGAGAATATCGTGTCGTAGTCATATGTACGTCTTGATTGCATCGGTTAGCCTTGTATTCTGTAGGGAAAATATAATAGAGAATGTAGCTGGCTATTCTCGTTGCGTCGAGCATCGCGATGAGCAGAGGAATTCTTTTCCGCCTTTATCTTCCTAATATGGATATGGTCCTGACCAAAAAAATTCGATATTTTCTTAAAGCCATTTATCCACTATAACCTTCTGGTCATGTTTCCGACACCCCATCTTCACTCGTCTACTAGTGGGTATACGTTTGATTGCAAAATCTATACTATGAAATATTTAGTGTCGTGTGTTTGCCGATTTCTCTTAATCAATTATATACAGTCTAGGATAACAAAAACATAAACAAGACTAACCACAATAAGCTGATCGGGTTACATCAACATAGAGGGAAATATATGCCTGAGAGAATGACTGCGTCGTCAAGTCAGCTTAAAAGGATAGAGACTCGTATAGAGAGTTTATCAGAGTCGTTATCCAAGTCAAATGCACGTAAACCACTTGGTAAATTCCAGCTTAATACTTTCGATAACAACAAGGTCACCAAGCTTCAGAATGAGAAAATAAGACCACTGAAAAGCTCCCATATACCTGTCAAACTGCCAATACGAAAGAAAGGACATTCCCCCGCTCAAGTATTACAAAACGACCGTATGGATACAAAGTTGTCGTTACAGAAGTTGCCTTCGGCAAGCAGGCATATGACATTGGATGATTTTGAAATTGGTAAAGTACTTGGTAAGGGAAAGCTAGGAAAAGTGTACTGCGTTAAACATAAATCATCCGGGTACATAGCAGCATTAAAGGTAATGGCCAAAAAAGATCTTATAGACTTGAAGTTGGAAAAAAACTTTCGTCGGGAAATCGAAATTCAATCTAATCTAATTCATCCCAAGATATCACGGTTATATGGCTTCTTCTACGACCATAAAAACGTTTATTTAATATTGGAATACTCCATTCACGGTGAGTTGTACCATCATTTGAAGGTCCAAAGAAGATTCAATGATGCAACAGCTTCACATTATATTTATCAGGTAGCATTAGCACTCGATTATTTGCATACAAAACACATTATTCATCGGGATATTAAACCAGAAAATATATTGTTATCAACAGATAATTGCGTCAAGTTGAGTGACTTTGGATGGTCAGTCAAGAGTCTGCCCAGCTCCAGCACCAAAAGACTAACTATATGTGGTACATTGGATTACTTGCCGCCAGAAATGATTGAATCTAATGAACATGATTACACTGTTGATATTTGGTCTTTGGGAATCCTTTGCTACGAGTTTCTTGTTGGGAAACCACCATTTGAGGAAATTGATAAAAACTCGACCTATAAACGTATTGCTAAAGTTGATTTAAAAATACCTAGCTTCATCAGCAGTGACGCCACAGATTTAATTTTAAGATTATTACAAAAATCACCTAAAAAAAGAATAACATTGGCCGAAGTAATGAATCATCCTTGGATTTCGAATAATAAACAGTATTGGCCTAACGAAAACTGATTTAAATAGTTATCAGTTTTAATAAGAATCAAGTGATCTCACTTCCGCATCTTCTAATTTACGATAATATATATATTGAACTAAATATTAAAATTACTTTTGCATCGAATACATTTATAAAAGATGGCAGGTAGTTATATGTAGCCTCATATCATATTACGAGTTAATATTTATTTCCTATATAGCTAATATACATATCAAGTCTGTTGTTGCTGTTGTTGTTGTTGTTGTTGTTGTTGCGCTCTGGCTTGACGCTGCTTCATAAGCATCATTTGCTGTTGTTGCAATTTCATTATTTGTTGTTGGAACAATTGTTGCTGCATTGTATTATGCTGGGAAGTAAGCAAAATTGCTTTCAGCGGTGCTCTTACCAGATACATTTCTCCAACAATGGATGAAATATTCTGTGTTAATGAATCTCCGTTACTTGTTCCTTGGTCGACGTTCACTAAGGCACAACGACCTTGAAGTCCACCCATAGATCCTGAAATGGCTTGGTTTGCCAATGTCAGATCACTTGAAGAATTACTGGCAGAGCTGTTATTTGTAGTATTGTTATTACCGGTATTGATTAATGCATTAGCATATGCTTCTCTCATATACAAGAATTTATGACGGTTTCTAGTAGGCAACATAACTTTTCTTTCTAACGGAATAGGATAATTTTTCGAAACACCCTCCAACACAAGATGTGTCTCTTCATCGGCATCCAATACCTTATTGTACATGCCATTGGATACCATCCCGTCTTCATCGTTTTCGTTTCCGCCATTAAATGCTGCATTTTCTCTTCTTTGAACTGCAAGTGCATTATTTGCTGCCAACTTGGCTTGGTTTCGTTTCTGATATTGTTGTAATAAGACATCATATGGAGCACTTCTGCCCAAGACTGCTCTCTTGGCTCCCATTGAATGTGTCTTACACGTCAAGGATCTTGCACAGTATCCACCAGATGGCAATGGAACACCACATTGTTTTTCAACATCAACTGGTCCCTTAGGTTTAGTCAGGTTCTTAGGTTTTGGTTGCTTCTTTTTCTTCCCAATTCCATTACCAGTACCAGCTGACGACGGAACGGAACTACCATTAGAATTAGCTGCTGCTGCTGCTGCTGCTGCGTTGGCAGCTTCCTTCTCCTTCTGGGTCTGTGATTTTTTGTATTTTTTCTTGGGCTTTGCTACACCATTTGTGGAAACTGGTGTACCTGAAATTGGTGTGGTATTTCTTGACGAGTCACCAGATGAAGGTTCAACATCTAATAATGGATTTGCTGCACCTCTTCCTCTTTTCCGTTTATTGGTGCTATTATTATAGTTACTGGAACTTGAATCTTCTTCTTGTTGCTGCTTCTTCTGCTTCATTTCCGAACACTTTGAAAAATGGCTCTCTAAACTTTTATCTCCAATCGGTCTGTTACAAGATTTACAAACTTTGTACTTGATAACTTGTGACAAATAAGAATTATCCGGTGACGATTTATTAATTAAACGTGAAGCTGCTAGAGTATCACCAATATCTGGGTTCAAATGCGTATCTAATTTCTTATCAAGATAAACTCCAAAGTCTTTCCACACAATAGGCTTTTTATTTGATTCGTTATTGTTAAGCGAATGTACACTAGCTAAAGATATGGCTCGTTTGGATCTACCAGTGGACATTCTCTTATTATGGAGAGACAACAATACTCTTCTAGTATAAATACAATGTTGAAATTAATATATCCCCTTAACTCAACACGTTGTTATTAATGAATATTCTCACTTAAGAGTGCACTATTAGATTGATCTTTAGAATGAGTCTACTAAGTATATGTACTGGTACGGTTCTATGTTTTAAAAGATACCGTTGATCAAAAGTTACACAAACCTGTCCAAATAATTTCTTACTATAAATAACAAAACTAAAACACATTAACATAAATACTTAAGACTCCAATATCTGTAGTTTTCTCCCTCGTTTTGATATTGTTAGTAAAGGATTTGTCTGGAAGTTTGCCCGTTGATTTGTTAGATTTTTGTGGTGCTTCTTAAAATGCCTAAAATAGCTCAATAGAGGATTTGATTTCATCTTCCAGCATCCGACTTCTATAATCTCAAAACAGGCTGGGCATGCAAGAGCTTCAGTTACTCGCGGCTTGTGTAATGTCCGCCTTTTTGTCATATTGCCGTTAGAATCTTCGGGACTTTCAGAATTTGGAGTAGTATCACTGTCATAAATATGAGAATTTTTGGTGATAAGATATCTTCCATAACAAACTCCCTCAGGAGTCAAATAGTTATTGGAAAAAATTCCATGTTCTAATGTTAGATGGGACAAATAGCTAGAATTCTTGAATGGTAGAAACTTGACTTTCTCACAGTAAGCACACATTCCACATTTGCTTTCATTAATTAGGTCGCCATGATCATCTAGTTCAAATCTATAATACTGAGGTTCATAAGGATTATTAAAATCGTAGATGGAGCTTTTCTTATAAACAATATATTGTTATTGTACCATTTAACTCACTAACGTCTCTAGAATATTTGACCCTTTGCCATAATGTCGACATGGGCGGCGGTTGGATTATCAGAGAATCTGTCTTAATAATTTCAATTAATTTCACATCTGTGGATTGTTTTGCGTTTGGATTAATTGCTTCGTTCATTAAATTATTATTCATCACTGGTGCACCAATTAGTCTTCCTTTATACCCATTGTAGTCGATAGTTATAGAGAGACATTGAATACTTGATTCTTTGATTGTTAGTTTGATGCGATCGTTAGCTGAAGTCAATTTAAATTTATCAACTATAAACTTTGGTATTGTATCTGTAATTTTTCTGTCTCTCTTGGTCTTAGAGTCTTCTGTTGAAAAAAAATCTTGTTTCAATTTTGGCACCGGAGAGAACTCAACCTGCTTCTCGTTATATTCATTAGTTACTAAGCTTTCTATAGAGTTCGTCTTTGGTTTCATAATGGTCATTTGATTATTAGATTGCTTCTGATTGTAATGATAGTTTTCAAGTATCTTCACATCAGTGTCACAATTAAGCTTATTATTTTGGATTCCCCAGACTGTCGAAGCGTCCTCAAAGCTACCATCATATATACCTTCGGGCTCGAACACTTCTTTAGCAAATTCATAAATAGTTTGATCATTATCAAAACTATTGGCCCTCTGTTTAGACTCCTCCCGATACCCGTCGTAGTTAGACATACTCTCAAGTAATGAGCGAGGATTGGAATCACTCGACATAGATGGCTGCGAAATTTCCTTTTCTACGTACATTGAGGGTAATGTAGAATTATCCAAAGCAGGAATCATCTCACCCAGGATGGTTGATCCAATTGAATCATTGGAGTATCCCAACTCGGGATTACTTCTACTCGTGTATATATTGTGGTAGCTATCAATCGCTGAAGTGTTTAACTGAGCATCGTCTTTTGGAAATGTTCCAAATTGCAATTTTGGATTTTCTGCAATTTTGGAAATAGAACCGAGCTTTCTCTGCTTTGACCCACTAATACCTAATGGGCTTGGGCTCGGTATACTGTTGTTCATCATCATCATTTGACTTTGAATATAATCAAAATGCTCCATACTTGTCAAGTTTTTGTAAATTTTGCAAAGATAATAATAAATACTAATTCAAGGAAACTTCTATTAACATTACAACAGAATAAAATGAAACAAGCCTGAATATCCGTTTCTTTATATTGATAATTATTTAACCAAATCATATTTCTTGGTATGCCGTATTGTAACAACATTTATAAAAAACAATGTCATTCCAAATGAGCCCACATACCTAGGTTGAAAATTAAATATATTCATAAGCATAATAATCTATAAATATACAACACCATCTCTATACTAAGTTATATATCTTCTTATTCTATGTTTTAATTGCCTTTCGAGTTCTACTGCTGATAATCTTTGAAGGCTTTATCTAATCGTGTATATAGAAATTTCATCGCAGCATATTTTTTTTTTAAATTTTTCACTCCATATATTTGATCCAATTGTAGTCTCCAGAATAGTAATATCTTAATATTATAATATCTTAATATTAATAGTAAGGCAATGTCATTAGGAAATACTGTCCTTGCACTCTGTTGCATGCTATACCTCATTTCTGGTGGAAGATGGTCCATAGTGATAGCTGTTGGTACCTTATCATTGATGTATTCTAAGAACAAGCAGTCTTCTCAAGTCATTTCGAGAAACATTTATGAAGACAAAACTGTTAAAGAAGAAGATAGTAAGCCTTCTCCAATATATGCGGTTGACTTTACTTCAACTTCATTTACTCCCGAAAGTACTACAAATATTCCAGAAAATAAGTCCCGAAGCATCAAGCCAATCTCGTCAATAAGATCTAGAGGTAGAAGATCACCTAAGATTATCAAAGCTTCTAAGCCGATAACCAACAATAGTGAACCAACCATGACTAGATCTGCAGTAAATTTACTCGACTCACAGATATATATATTTTATACCACATTGACGGGGTCGTCACAAAGAGTTGCCAAAGCTTTGTATGAGAAACTTGAAAATTTGGCAAATTTGGCCAATAAGCCAAAATTATTAAGTCTTGATGACGATGTTGACGATCTTGAAGAATACTTCTTAAAGACACCTGAATCAGAGAAGAATAAAAGCATATATCTTCTAGTTTTACCTTCATATGAAACAGATTCTCCTATTGACTATTTTTTGGAACACTTGAAAGAAACCTACCAAGATTTCAGAGTGGACAAATATCCTATGAGAACACTTTTAGGATTTGCCGTTTTAGGATTGGGGGATTCTGAATCATGGGCAGGTGATAAGTTTTGCTATCAAGCAAAATTAGCTGACAGATGGATGGGTAAATTAGGTGGTAGAAGGTTGTATCCTGTTGGAGAGGTTTGTATGAAATATGATGGAGAACCTAAGACGAACACTTGGATTCAAAACTTTGCATCTTTGTTAGCCGATGATGAACCATTTTATCTTGATGCTAACGATGATATTGATGATAGTGATTATGAAAATGATGATGATGACGATGAAGACGCAAATACTTTAGTTGACGTGGAAGATATGGGTGATATTATTAAGAAGCAGGGTACTAAGGGTTTATCTGGTCAAACAGAAGTAAAACAAATGGTTGCTAAGGATTCCCCTACTTTCAAGTCTTTGACGAAACAGGGTTACACTATTGTTGGATCGCATTCGGGAGTAAAGATATGTAGATGGACTAAGAGTGCATTGAGAGGAAGAGGTTCTTGTTACAAATTTGCATTTTATGGTATCAAATCACATTTGTGTATGGAAACCACGCCATCTTTGGCTTGTTCGAATAAGTGTGTATTTTGCTGGCGCCATGGTACTAATCCGGTAGCAAAGCTGAACTGGCGTTGGGAATTAGATCCTCCAGAAAAAGTCATGGAAGGAGCATTACAAGGTCATTACCAAAAAATTAAACAAATGAGAGGTGTTCCAGGAATTCAAATGGATAGATTTGACGAGGCTTTCAAAGTTAAGCATTGTGCATTATCATTAGTCGGAGAACCTATCTTCTACCCTTATATTAATGAATTTGTTGGCATGTTACATGAGCAACGTATTTCATCATTTTTAGTCTGTAATGCTCAGCATCCAGACCAACTTGCAAAATTGAATAGAGTTACCCAATTATACGTTAGTATTGATGCACCTACAAAAACAGACTTAAAGAAGGTTGATCGTCCGTTGAACAGCGATTTCTGGGATAGATTAATGTCATGCTTAGATATTTTGCGTACCACTCAATCTCATCAACGTACTGTCTTCAGATTGACTTTAGTTAAAGGTTTCAATATGAATGATATCTCGAGTTATGCTGATATGGTTATAAGGGCCCAGCCTTCTCAGATTGAAATTAAGGGTGCTACTTTCTGTGGATCTTCAAATAGTAACGGTAACCCATTGACTATGCAAAATATTCCATTCTACGAAGAATGTAAGCAATTTGTTATCAGTTTATCAGAGGACTTAAAAGCAAGAGGATATGATTATGAGATAGCGGCAGAACATGCACATTCATGCTGTATTTTAATGGCCCACAAAAGGTTTTTCCTTAATGGAAAATGGCATACTCATATTGACTACCCTAGATTTTTTGAATTATTAGAGAGTGGAGAAGAATTCAATGATGTTGATTACATCAAGGAGACACCTGAATGGGCAGTATGGGGTTCTGAAGAGGCTGGGTTTAATCCAGTCGATACGAAGTTTGACAGAAAAGCGGAAAAAACGAAGAATAGATTGGAAAGAGAAGAAAAAGCCAAGAGGGTGCTTGAACAGCAGAAAGTTCAATAATTTTTATAATTTCTACATAAAATGTATATATTTCATATTCTATTAAAGTATTCATATATTAAATACTGAAGTAGACTATGTAATAATAGAATCAATAATCTCTCAGTGTATTGAAAAGTGCGTAATATTTCGATTTTAAAATGCTGAATTGAACATATTTTGGTAATTTCGTTTATCAATTGGATTATACGATACTTAAGTCGATTCATGTCAGGGAAAATAGGCAGTAATTCCAAGAAGATCGCGTTTGTCCATCCAGATCTTGGAATTGGAGGAGCTGAAAGATTAGTTGTTGATGCAGCAGTAGGTTTGCAAGAACTTGAAAATGAAGTCACAATCTACACGTCTCATTGCGACAGGAAACATTGCTTTGAAGAAGTTAGTTCCAACTTATTAAATGTAGAGGTCTATGGTGACTTCTTTCCAACTAATATTTTCAAGAGATTCCACATTTTATTTGCCATAATTAGACAATTTTATTTGGTTCTTGCATTGATATTTACTGGAAAAATAAAACAATACGACTATTTCATAGTTGATCAACTATCTTTTTGTATTCCATTGCTATGCTGTTTCAGTCGCCCTAATTGCAAAATTTTATTCTATTGTCATTTCCCTGATCAACTATTAGCATTAAAAGGCGGATTTCTTAAGAGATTCTATAGGATGCCTTTTGATCTCGTCGAGGAATGGACTACTGGAGTAAGCGACCAAATAGTGGTTAATTCGAACTTTACTAAAGGCATTTTCTATAAAACATTCAAGGGATTGAAAAATATAGAGCCGGGCGTTATTTATCCGTGTGTTGACCTTAATTCAGCGACTGACACCGAAGAGGACAAGTTGATGGACAAAGAGGTGAGTGAATTTTTTAAGAATGGCAAGTTTTTCCTTTCTATTAATCGGTTTGAACGAAAGAAGAATATTGATTTAGCTATTAAATCCTTTGCTAAGTTTAAGGCACAATTATCCAGAGATATTTCGGAGGATAATAAAATAAAACCGAGATTGGTGGTCGCAGGTGGATTTGATCCAAGGGTACTTGAAAACGTGGAATATTTGCAAGAGTTGAATGGATTATCTGAACTGTTGAATTTGAAATGTTTCACTATTCGTGGCAAATTGCTTATAATACCACCCGCAACTGACGTTTTATTCTTACCATCAATCAAGTCATCATTAAAGAAATCTTTAATCAAAAATGCCGAATTATTATTATATACGCCTTCTTTCGAACATTTTGGAATCGTTCCTGTTGAAAGTATGCTATTCAAAACTCCCGTGTTATCGGCTAATAATGGTGGTCCATTAGAGTCGATAGTTAATTTTACTTATGATAATATAACAACAGCAACTGGCTACTCTCAAGAACCTAATGATGAATTATGGTCAGAGACAATGCACACATTTTACACTGAATTGGACGAAGCTACAAAGTTGAAATTGGGGGAAAATGGGTTGACCAGAGTTCATGAATTATTTCTGAGACAACAGATGAGTGAAGCGTTTATGCAAAATTTGATACAGAGTAATTCAAAAGATGAAGAGAAAGGAATTTTATATGGTATCTTGAAAATGTGGAGATTTGAATTATTGTTTGTTCTTATTAGTTATTATTTGGTGAGATTATATAAATAAAACAAAATGATATAGACCGTTATTTAAACATTTCCTTAATCGACTTCCAAAGATGTAATTTTTCCGGTACTCTTTGCCTTGCACCGGTCCCATCAGCAGAATTACTGCTACCACCACCCCAACCACTATCAAACAATCCAAACATACTTTCACTCTTGGAGCTCTTTAGATTTGACTGTCTCTCTTTTGCAGCCTCCTCATTTTCGTACCATACCAAAGCTTGAGCACGTAAAGTTGAAACTGTTCTATCATACAGTTTACGTAACTCTACTTCAGGCCTCAATTTAAATTTGTGGATACTAGAAGAAGGAGATTGCAAATTGTAATCCCTTATCAAGTTATTTAATGATTTAATCTTCTCCACAACGTAGGGTAATTGACGGGAATGAAACTCGTTATCATAGTAGTTCGATGGATTTCCACTAATTTTATCTATTTTATCCAATACTCTTTCTCGAGATGCGGAAGTAGGTTTTAGATTATAAAATAAGGCTTTAAACCATTGACGATCCATATTTTTTCGGAAATCAATACATTGACGATCTATACTTTGCTGGCTGTCTATCCAGGGATGTAAAATCTCTTGCTTTTGTAATATATGGTTCATGAAATAATTCGAGTCAGTACAGTTTCTCAAATGTTCTCTATCCAAGGGTTTGCCTCTTACGCTAGACATATCGGTAGTATCATGAAATTGGCCCGTATCGTGATTGATGCTGGCATTTATCTTCGCATCCGCCAATGTATTTGCCATTCCAATTAATGTATGAGGCGAAGAAGAATTAAGGAACACAGAAGGGCCTAATAGCTTTTCCTTATAGAACTCTCTAAAGTTATCTTCCTCTTTTTTAGTATTGCCAATTTTATAGTCCAAACTAGATTCTTTAGCATTTTCAATCCTATCTTTAAAACTTACTGGTGGAGTGATAATAGTTTTTTTGTACTTGAGTGGTGGGGGCTTCAGATCAAGTAGCATTCGTAAGTTAACGTCGTGAACTGACTCCGTTCCATCCCAAGGCTTGTTGGTCACTGTATCTGCGATATCTTTGGCATGTCTATTGCGATTGAGTAGTGATTCATTTTTCAAATGCGATAATTCCTTCTGGTATTTGGCCTTAAATTGCTTGTCAGGATCAGAAGAATACTTATTATATAGTTTTGTTAATTGGGGATCCTTGCTGATAAATGATGGTGATGTTTCCGAGAGTTTATTCTCCAATATTTGTGTGAACCGTTGGACTAGCGCAGAATTCTCATCATCTTTCTGCTTTGGTGCATTCTTTTCTTCCTCTGTTTGGATCTTAGGCACCTTTGAATATCTTCGAGTCCAAAAACGTCTAGTACAACACTCGATCTGTTTTCTTGTAATCATTGTCCTTATCATACGAACACTTACTAAGTCTAAGATAAAATCAAGAATAGGATTTCAATAAAGCTGCAATCACGTGAACAAACATTATGACCCAGACCCCATCATCTATGGTGAGTTGTATTCCCTGGCACATAGACAAGACCAGCCGTTGGTCTGGATGGAAGTATACTGACGAATGCAGAAACATATCCGAAGGACCGTTGCACTTCTTTGGATGATGACTTCACTCCCCACTTGGGTTATCTCCATTGCTACTGGATCATTGAATGTGACCCCAAATCAACCCCAATCATGCGGTTCATTACTCTACAGAGGATACTGCAATTATGCCCTATTATATTCTATACTAAAGAAAGCTCTATAAACTTGTACCTTCAGGTACTTTCAGAAATGAACAGTCCGGCCGACATCTCCAGACTTGATGCGGTAACGAGTCATGTACCAGTGCTAACAACAGGACCTTGCATGACAATTTGACGATTTTTTTATGAAAACCGTCCTCTCAACAAAATTATAAACGATTTATACGAAGGCACTAAAGTGCGTAGAATACCAATACTCCGCACCCGAACACAATTGTCATTAAGAATAGTAATTTACATACAAAACCAATCACATATTCTCTTTTCCCCCCAGCAGTCATAATCATCTGCTTCTCTAAGTCCACGTCATCCATGAGCTTGATTTTACCCTTGTAGTCATGACGGTTGGTATTTATGGCGGAGCGAGAATCGTTAGCGATTAATTTGTTTAAGTGATCGTCGTTCGCAGACTCGGTAGAACATACCGAAGATATCGATGCAGAATGATTTCTCTTATTATCGGTAGCAATAGGAATTGTATGGCTTGTGGATCTTGCTCTTGTCATAGATGGTTTGAATGGAGCATTTGTAGCGTCAACTGTGGGTGCGAACAGCACCGATGGAGTTCTCTGTGGCCCAATATTTTGTTTGCTATCTTTCATTGTAATTGTATATCAAAACTAATAGATTAAATGTTTTTTTAAACTTGTTAATATCCTGAAAGATCAACAAGATTCTTGTAGCGACTATTACCTAAACCGGGGATACTCGTGGTTTATATATTGACATCTAAAAATATAAAGTCATTTCCCCAGGCATTCTTGGTTACGTAGTCATGGTGTTCTCGCTTCCAACCTTATACACATTTATGCTCATTGGTGCAAGGCTGTTACATGGAATGTACCGAGAAAAACAATAGACGATTAGCTAAGGAGGTGGCTGTACCTATTCACAGTTTTTATAGGATCGGAACAAAATGTGTCTACAAATGGACGCAGACTATCTGTTTAGATCTCATTGACCACGTTAACAATAATATTTGTTTACATTTCTGCATCTAGACCCAGGTGTAGCTTATAGGTAAAGAAGGAAGGTGCGATTATCGTGTAACTAAATATTCAGGACTACTGGTTGGAAAATAACAATAGTTCATCTTGTATACACATCGTAGGATCAAAGACGAAACTAAAAGGTGTAAAGTAGTTATGGTTCATCATGATGAGTTTTAATCGCAGTTTGGAGCTCGTAGTGATGTTCTATGCGAAAAGATGGTAGCACTACCCAGATTTGATCACCGGTAAATATGCGGGTACTGTCGCAGCAAGGTATTTAGTGCACTATAGTCTACTATTAACGGAGTGTTCTTGAAGATGCGCGCCAACATAATTATTTCTAAGGCGAAATGGTGAGCGCCTGGAGGCGGTCCCCTAGCATTTAGTCATTCTAGGCGCTCTAATTGCACCCTGCAAGCTGCGAGTGATTCCTTCTACAATATGTCTGTATGCACCATGTTGTAAACACAGGATAAAATCAGTAATTCGAAAGACTGTAACTATAGCAGCGGAGTTTCCGTGGATCTCAAAGTAATCTATTGCTGTTGCATTCTCAGGATGATATTTGGTTAGTTTATCCTTTTCGTAGAGCAAGGGTCACAAGTCGTCTGAGGCCCACTAGCGATAAAATTTTAGTTGGTGCGAATTGGACGAGTTTGTGTAACTTTGCCCGTTTTGATTCATTTTCGATAATAAACTAAAGCCAACAAGCTTAATTACGTACTGATTCATACCATATAAATTTATATACTATTTTGTTTCAATGTGGTTATTCGATTGGTGTATGTATTAGTGTGAGAGACGATATAAGCAGTATCTGTAATAGATTATACTAACACGAGCATAGTTCAAGATGTTTTAGCATCATTAGGGTTATGGAACAAACATGCCAAATTGTTGTTCTTAGGTTTAGATAATGCCGGTAAGACTACTTTATTACATATGTTGAAAAATGACAGATTGGCTACATTGCAGCCTACATTGCATCCTACATCAGAGGAATTAGCTATTGGATCAGTCAGATTTACTACGTTCGACTTGGGTGGGCATCAACAAGCTCGTCGCTTATGGAAGGATTACTTCCCAGAAGTCAACGGGATTGTTTTCTTGGTCGATGCTGCTGATCCAGAAAGATTTGCAGAATCGAAGGCAGAATTGGAATCGTTATTTAAGATTGAGGAGTTGGCCAGCGTTCCATTCTTGATTTTAGGTAACAAGATTGATGCCTCTTCTGCTGTCGGTGAAATGGAATTGAAGTCTGCCTTAGGATTATACAACACCACGGGTAAGGACACTGGTAAATTACCTGAAGGCCAAAGACCTATCGAAGTTTTCATGGTTTCAGTCGTTATGAGAATGGGTTACGGAGACGGTTTCAAATGGTTATCTCAATACATTTGAGCCTGTACCTACTTGGACGTTGTTTTATCATATAGCCTAATAAATGTAATGTAAGTACTATTCTGTAGATAGACATATCGTTTTCGATCTTGATTCGTATTTGTACTACTTTCATTACGGAGAAAACAATATAGATCGGTCAAGTATCTTAAATTACAAAATGATTGGTATTTATTTGATAAATTTCCCTATAATGATTGAATTGATACAAGTATATCTTCTTATAGGAGTACCAAAACTTTTCTCTAATTTCGGGCAAACATCAAACGATTGCAAATTGTCTCCAGTCTTTTAAACCCATATCCTTTTCTGGCAACACCATAATAACCTCCGTTCTCATGCTGAAACCCTAAAGTTTAATCTGTAAGCACAGGGTGATGAAAAAGTGAACTAATTCCATACTATACATCCTAGCATATTCGTATCGTAAAAAATGGCTTCTTCCAACAAAACTACAATACCTCAAATCAGGACTTTCTTTAAAAAAGAATGGCGAAGAGAACATTCCACTTTAGGGACTTGATATCAGTTAATTAATGAAAAACATGGCTCGACAGGACCGTATCTTCAAAGGCCTACCCAATTTGCACCCTTTTTTCATAGTGACACAAAACCGAGGCAATAAATGTTCCACGTGATCAAAATCCCATCGAGATTTTTTTCTTAACTTACAAATCGATGGAGCTTCCCTTTTGCCTAATACTATAGCTCTTTATATCTTAAATTTATTATAGCAAATAATAGTAATATGAGTGATATTGGAGGTAATAAGGGTGCTTTACACCCGGAACCAAAGAAATGGAAGATTCCAAAGGGCCCAAAGCCAATTCTGCATAAAAATAAGAACACTATTGGATTGGGTAGGTCAATTGCAAACCAAAAGAAGGCAGAAAATAAGATATCTTTCTTACCAGATGGTGAAATGAGATTTACGACTGATAAGAGAGAAGCTGATTGGGTGAAGTTGAGATCTGTGACACAAGAAAATGCTTTAGATGAATTTTTGAATACTGCTGAGTTAGCTGACACAGATTTCACAGCAGAAAAGAATCAGCAAGTCAAAATCATTAAAGTCGGGAACACTTCTATTGTTAATCAAAATGGATTATTAACCCAGGAGGAAACGTTGGAATTACGTAGGAAGCATAAGATCTTTGAGAATAAGTTGACAGTTCCTAGAAGACCAAAGTGGAATAAGAATCAACTGAAGTTAGAGATTGAGAGACAGGAAAACTTAGCCTTCTTGCAATGGAGGCGTGAATTGGCATCACTTACTGAAAATAATGATTTATTATTAACACCATTTGAAAGGAATATTGAAGTTTGGAGACAATTGTGGAGAGTTGTCGAAAGATGTGACTTGATTGTTCAGATCGTGGATGCCAGAAATCCATTGTTATTCAGATCTATTGATCTTGAGAAATATGTTCAGGAATTAAGTAAACCGGATGAAAATGCAACCAAAAAGAACTTATTGTTGGTCAACAAGGCGGATTTATTAACAAGAGAACAAAGAATTCAATGGTCTGATTACTTTATTTCACAAAATATTAATTATGTATTTTTCTCAGCTTCTAAAGCTAATGAGCAATTAGAGGAAGAGCAAGAACATTTAGAAGAATTGCAAAGAGATCCTGATTATGCCCCTGAAAGAAAGGTGGAAGACGACCCAGAAGAAGTTGATTCTAAAATAAGGATCTTAACGATTAATGAGTTAGAGAATCTTTTCTTGACTTCATCTCCATCATTAGAAAAATCTGAAGACTTCCCAGATCGTAAACTTCAAATCGGTTTAGTTGGTTATCCAAACGTTGGTAAGTCGTCTACTATCAATGCATTAGTTGGTTCTAAAAAAGTGTCAGTTTCAGCTACTCCAGGTAAGACTAAGCATTTCCAAACTATACATTTATCCCCAGAGGTATTGTTGTGTGATTGTCCCGGTTTAGTATTCCCAAACTTTGCCTACACTAACGGAGAATTAGTTTGTAATGGTGTTTTGCCTATTGATCAATTAAGAGAGCATATCCCACCCGTGTCTATCGTCTGTCACAGAATCCCTAAGTTCTACCTTGAAGCATTTTATGGTATTCATATCCCAATTCAAAAGGTTGAAGACGGTGGTAATGGTGTATATGCTAGTGCAAGAGAATTATTAAATGCGTATGCCAGAGCCAGAGGTTTTATGACCCAAGGTTTTGGTAGTGCAGATGAATCCAGAGCAAGTAGATATATCTTGAAAGATTATGTTAGTGGGAAATTATTGTTTGTGAGTCCACCACCAAAGAAGGTAAACGACGATGAGTGGGATTTACCAAGCATCGAAGAAGCTAGAGAATTAAACAAGGAATTATATTCCTTACGTACGTTACCAGAATCTAGACAACACCAAATATTAAGTGCATTGTCTTCCAAGCATGTCAATGCTGAAGATTTTGACTTATCAAAAGGATTAGCAGGCTTAAATTTTTCGATGCATATAGGTGATAGATCATCATCAGATACAATTGATTCAGAGAACACCAAGAAGAATTCCGGAGCAAGTACCGTTTTCTACGGTGGTAAACAAGCTTCTTTGGAAAGTGCTGGTGATGATTTAGATCGTGAATTCTTCAAGATGAACAACGTTCAAGGAAAGCTTAACAAGCCTTTCCATGCGAGCGATAATGGTAATAAGAACAAGAAACATGGGAAAAAGAATAAAAAGGCTGACAAGAAGACGAGAGTGGTAGGATACTAATATATAATTTTCATTTAATGCACAGTTTTCATGATAAGTACATTCGTAATGGTGTAGCCGGTTTTATAAAGCTTTATAAAAACTCTACACTTAATAATTAAATCAATTAAATATTTTATTATTTACATAAAACATAACTAATTTTGTTTGTGAACTCTAAACAAACTGAATTGCTTAGTAAATTCTGAAAGATGGACCCATAGTAGACTTGATAACTAAGGAACCAACATTTTGCCAGTTCTTCTTTAATAAAGAAACTAAGAAGTTAGCGGACATCATAATTTGGTTAACTAAGACATCTTGTTCCATTTCGACGTTACCAATAGCGACGGCTAAACATAAAACCTTCTTCAATTGGAACTTGATGGTGGACTTGACATCGGTGACCTTAGAGTATAAGTCATCGTTGTGGGAAACTGGAGTTGGGAACTTACCAGCCTTAGATAATTGAGGACCTAACAATCTTGGAACTTGCTTGATCAAAACTTCAGAAGCAATGAAAGAGTTGTACTTCTTGGTTAACTTCTTAATTAACTTCTTGTTCTTGTTCAATTTCTTCAAGTCATCGACGGACATAGCATCAACACCACAAGACTTAGCTCTGTCGACATCAAAAGCATCACCAAAAATACAGATGGTCATGTTTGGTCTTGGAACTTGAGGTAATTTCAAAGTACCAGAGAAACGCTTATCTCTTTGAGGATCGTAGTTCTTTAAACCAACTTGTAATTCAACGGTTTCTAAGAAGTTTCTCTTCTTAGTTTCGTTGGAGAATTCCAACAATTTTTGAACGTGTTCACGAACGGAAGCAGATGAAATCTTAGACATTATCAACTAATTAATTCGTCTCCCAAAAGGTATTGGTAAATATAACTGATTCGACGAGGATAAAGTTCTAAAAATCACCAGACTATGGAAGAGGATGTACGAGCGAAATATACTATCGTACTGGGTACTAATTGTGAAAAATTTTGGTTACACAAAACCCTTGGCCATCTCGTCATCATAAAGCGACTGTTTTATTTTATTCCACGTGAAACCGTTGAAATTGTAGGGCACAACACCTAATCGGATGTCGTTTAGCTGTGCGACATTCAACAATAATGTCGCAATATGGATATGGATTATTTGCTAAGTAAATCTTTGATTATATGTTTATGTTATTCATGAGTAGTGGTGCGATGATATTGGTACGCAGATTGCAGCCTCAGGGTACATATTCATCAATTATATACCATAGGAAGGTTTTTGTGGGTGTGAGGTGGATATGTGGGAGTGGAGTCAAGCTGCTTGCTAGGAACGTCAAGTTGGAACACGATCAGTGGAAGGCGAAAGTAGTAGGTCCCAGTTCGAACACGAAGCCGTCTAGACAGGAGCGCATTGATCGGGTAAATATACGTAATAGGAGCAAGCTTCAGGACGTTGATAATGAGTTTGGGATTTTTAATGCAGGAGTAACGAAAGTGTTAGATTTGGGGTTTGTGCCGGGAAACTGGAGTGAATTTGCCCGTCAAAGACTATGTCAGGTACATGCGATTGACGAGGATAAATTTCATGAGAAGTGCCATATATTAGGGTTTGATATCCTCTTTGGTACCCCTCCGCTAGGTGTTTCCTCTATGCAAGGCAATATCTTCTCTAAGTCGGCCCATGATCTTATAGCAATGCATTTTAAAGATATTGCGTTGAGGAAGGAAGTCGAGCCAAAAAAAAAGAATGATGATGGAATGGACGAGTTTCAACAATCGTACTATTTCAAAGAACAAAGTGAATCGTTGATTGAACAACAAGTGAGTGACTTATCGGAGGGTTTTGATAAGTTGACTGTCAGAAAGAACAATAAGAATAGGGAAATTAACTATAAACCTGATTTGATTCTTTCCGATTTGTCTGCCCCATTTATGCAAGAAAAAGGGTTTTTCAACAATACGAACACGAAGCCTTATTTGCGAACAGCGGGAAATCCAATTCTAAGCAGGACCATAACGGATGAAGAAAAGACGGCAATAGACTCAGCAGATGCAGTTTTGGTTTTAGCTTGTGAAGTGTTAAAGAAAGGTGGGACCCTAGTACTTAGACTTGCAAAGGTTGATCCTGATGATGCGGAAATTGCTCTCTTGCATAGTAGACTTAACAAAGTTTTTAGCCATGTCTACGAATGGAATAGAAACAGCTTATTTGACGAACAAAGTTATGTACCGCAAGATAGGTTCTACGTCTGTTTAGATAAAATCGATGATTTGTGCGATAAAAAGCAGGTATTTATGATTTAAGGAATGTATTATAGATTAAATAGATACGTATAGCAAGTATATTGCATTCGCTTCAATACAAGCCATCTAATAACTAGTAATTGTATAGGAATAATATCTAATGTCTTACAACAAGATTAATGATGAATCAAATATTTATAAAAAACTATGGAACAAAAATTTTTGAGCTGGACAGAAGTGACTTGAATTAAGCATCTTCTTCAACTTCTTCAACTTCTTCATTGTTAGTTTCGACGCCGTCCGTAGTAGCTTCTTCTTCAGCTTCCTCTTCTGAAGCATCAACAATCGCATCATCTTCACCTTTCTTAGCACCGGTATCTTCGAGGTCAATAAGGCTGTCGACAGGCTCTGGTGCTGGTGCCGGCGCAGTAGCATCAGTAATGCTCAATCCTTCGAAATTGTCAATTAACCGTTCACTTACTTTCGTCTTATTCTTGGACTCTAACTTTTGCTTCCACAATTTAATCGATTCGTTGACCTTTTCTTTATCGGCAGAATAATTCACTCCAAAGAATGCAGCCTCTGTTAATCTTTCACTCTTTATTAATAATTCTAAGCACTTTTCTTTGTTCCCAGTTATCCACCACGTTTGCAAAGCTATGTTATATTTACCCATTGTTTCACATTCTTCTGCTAATCTAACTAATTCTTTTTGATTATTAGAAGAAGATAATAACAATAACAAGGAAGCGTGGTCCTTAGCTAGCCAAAAACAATTCTGAGCTAACTTTATCTGCCATTTAGATAATGCTGAATCGCCCAATTTCTTCCATTTGGAAGCATTGGCCAAGCTTGTGGATGGATTCTCCTTCTGGTACGTTGATAATAAGTCATAAGCTTGCAGTAAATTATTTGTGGAAAGCGATATTTGGAATTTAGAATCAAAATCTTGTGATAAGGAATATGACAATGCTAAGTACCCCAATTTTTCAAAGAATCTTGACAATTGATTTAATTCAGTTTTGCTGAAGCCAGATAATATATTTGAATATTCGTCTGACAAGTTTTCTTTAGTAATACTAGACAAATCTGGTACATTCTCACCGGATTCTTCATCTAAAACATCTTCTGTTGCGAATTGTTCTAAGTCACCACGCATTACCAAAGTTTGAAGTTCTAAGACATCAGAATTGACAAACCAAGAAACAACATTGAATGACTTATCAATCAAATATAATTTTCCTTCTTGATTAGCTCTATATCCAACAATATAGTACTTATGATCAAAGTGACCTAAGTTTATCACCTCACCACCAACAAAATAATTCAATCTATTACTTGTAGCAGTAGTATACACAAAAACATCACCAATAAACTTACCTGATAAGATAGACTCAGACGTTGGTAATGTGTATAACACATTAAACGCTGATTCTGCACCTTCTTCTGGATCGAGCTCATCGTTACTCAATGCTTCTTCGAATAGAGCATGATCATAACTTAAGAAATATGTTTCATCACCAGTCTTGGAACCAATTGCAGCCTTGTTCTCGCTAACATTTGATGAAGTGACAATAGCAAAAAGTTCACCGTTGTCGGACCAGACAACTTCCTGAATATCATCATCTAAATCAACCCTTCTAACTAATTTACCATGTTCCCAATCGTAGAATGATATACAACCTTCCAGCTTGATACCTAATAAAGCACCGGCAAATATTTTGTCAGCTTGATATATCAAATCAATTTGTAAATGCTCATCAAAATTCTTGAAAATTTTAACAGATAATTGTGATTCTCTGATAGCAAATGAACAGGCATTTGATAAGTCATGAGAATTCCAGCAAAAGTCTAAAGCTTTACCGTAAGTCTTAGATCTCCATGCTAAAGCAGTATAGATGATATATTCACCATCGCCACATACAGTAGCATATCTGCCATTTGGCGAATGGGTTAAGGATTGCGGATAAATTTCAATAGATCCTAATTCTCTTTGTTGTAACGGCAATGATTCACCATCCTTCAAGCCTTCGGTTGAATTTGGTTTAATAATAGATTGGTAGATTTCTGAGTTCTTAGCATATATCAATTTGTTATTAGAATCCATTGAAAATAATGGTTCTTCATTACCCAACTTTATAATGACATAACCTGAGTCACAACCTACAGCTATAACATTAGACTTTGGTAAGATACCAATACACCATACTCTTTCTAAACCGTAGTTAATAGATTTCTCTAACTTGAAAGTATTTGAGTTCCAAAACTTGACAGTACCATCTTCCGAACCAGAAACAATCAATGGTAATTCAGGATGGAAAATAGCGAAAGAAACGTTTGATAAATGTCCCTCTAAAGTAGCAACACATGATTTGGTTTGATAATCCCAAATCTTGATCGTTTTATCATCAGAAGTAGTTATTAGGTATGGCTTATCCGCTTGGGGATAGTAATCGACATAATTTACACCCTTTGATTCATGAGCCATTAAGGTGAAATTTGGTTGAGGGGAACCTAACGACCAAATTTTAACGGTTCTATCCAAACATGCTGACGCAAAAGTATTAGGATCCTTAGGGTTAAAGTTAACACTCATAACATAATGTTGGTGGCCTTCGAAAATTTGTTCTAATTTCCAGGAATTATCCCAATTCCACAATTTGATAGTTAAATCATCCGACGACGTCAAGACGTACGGCTTCGATGGATGCACAGAGATGCTTCTGATGTAGTCTGGATGTGCTTCGAATTGTGTCACTTTTTCACCAGTGTTGTAGTTGTACACCCTGATTTGGAAATCATCAGATCCAACAATAATCCAATTCTTACGTGCCACGAACTTACCAGTACGGACGGGAAGTTCAGTCACTTGAATAGATTTAACCAATGAATGTGTTGCGTATGACCAAATTTCAATTTTACCATTATATAAAGTAGTCAAAATCCATGGCTCTGAAGGATGGAAATCTATTCCTTTGACTCTATCGGAACGAGTAGAAAATTGTTTTACGACGTCCAATTTCATTCTCACGGCCTGGATTGAACTAGTATTTCACAAATTTATATTTAATATAGAGCAATTCCAACTCTAGAGAATTAGATTTATTAGATTAATGTTTGTTTAGGTAGCCTTTGTTGTATGAAGTGAACACGCTGACGAGATCAAAAGTTGTATTTTGGTTTACGCACTACTTTTCGTTATTTGGCCTATATTAAACCTATTTAACCTATGATTTTAAATATGAAGCTAATACACTTTTTCAATACCATTTCTTCTTCCCTCTCGATATGATCTTTCTAAATCACTTAACTGGTTAATATATTGCATCCACTTTAAAGTAAAAACAGCATTAGAAAATTTCTCTAAAACCGATTTTACGCCATTCTCTCTCATTGATTGCAACCTAGTTTCCGAAATCAAGTCCGGGTTTGTTATGAATAATTCATCGAGTAGCTTGGCAAGTGTTGGATACGTGCTGATGGAGCCTTTGTTATCGTGGGTGGAAAATTGTAGAAATTCCAGGGCAGTATCTGATTGCAAGTTTAAATCGAAGTCGGGATCAGACTTGTCTTTGAAAAAAAAACCTGTATTGTTGTACCACGAGGCAGGCGTTGGCTCATCGTTCCAGTTAGTTACTATATCTAATAATGGTCCAGCTGATGCGTGACATAATGGAATAACGCCACGACTCATATATTCGACCACTCCAATACCAAAATGTTCGTTCCACATTGCATTGAGACCAAACTTCACCTTCGATAGCCATACCATTATATCCTCGTATGAACAATCCACTACAAATTCGACATAGCCATTTAGTTTCAAGTCATCGACTTCTTGTCTCAAGTCGTGAAGCGTTTTAGTATCATCTGGCGTGCGACAGGATCCAAGGAAAACCAATGTGGGTATGTTCTTTAAAGGAGTGCCCAAGCTAGATGCGTTGGCTAAAAACTTTGAGTATTGACGCAATATTAACGAATGACGCTTTTCAGGCCTGAACTGGGCAATAAATAATAACTTATTCTCTCTTGATCCCAATGTTTCTACATTCTTTGTTAGAGTCTCTGTGCCGCACGGTGGATATAAAATGTCCATCTCAAAACCATCTTCATCTTTATTAATCGTCCAGATGTTGGAAATGTGGTTGAATGTCCAAGAGCCATTTGCCAATGTAATATTTACCAAAGACCCCAAATATTTATAGAAGTAAAACACGCCAGACCAGTAGATCAATTTCCCAATAGAAAACACATCAGTCTTGATGTTACTCAACTTGGGCACCCGGATTTGCGACAATCCCTGGAACTTTAACTTGTTGAACATTTCGGGCTGGATGATAGGGTAGTGCACGTAGCTCATGATTGGAATCTTCAACACCAAGCTCACCAACAAATAGCTTCCTGGTAATCCAATGGTATCAATCCATACGTCAGGAGACAATTCAAACATGGCCTCCCACGACAATACGATCGATCCAAATAACTGCCCCATCAACGTGAACCGTTTCCAGTAATCTTCATCGATCAACCGGGCGTACTTCCGCAAATAAACAAACACAATACGGTCCTCGTCCAAACGAGCAATCTGGAACTTGGCCTCCACCTTATCTAAGATCAGCGTAGGGTCACTTTCGTAATTAGTGGTATATATGGCCACAATATTACGGTCACTCATCGCCAACGTAGCTTGCACCGCCTGCCATAACACTCTCTCGCCCCCACCGCCGTTGTTGGCATACGGATGAAAAAACCCATAGATAATCTTCCGCTGTGGGTCCCGTGCATCCCGCTTCGTCATCTGGGCTAGAAACTCTCCATCCTCATTCCTCTGGTCCACAGGTGCCACCTTAATCTTGTTATTCACAAAATTAGTGTAAAATGACGGTTGTTTGCTTGCAAGCACAAGTCGCCGCCTGAAACTAGACCTCTTATTCCCAACCTTCAAATATCTCGTCATTGGCTGTTCTATTTCCTTCTTTATTTTATCCTGCCAATTCTGTGACGGAACCAACAACAAACGTGGTAATACCGTCGAAACCACCTGCAATATTCCGTATGAAATACATGCTATAAATCCAATGACCACCAAATATCCCATTGCGTCTAATTAGTATCCTTATAAATATATTTTGTAGCGTATTTGGTCTGTTTTACACCTAGTCCACCACTTGAAGTCATGAACAGATAAGCTACTGTGTAGACTGAGCGACCTGAAAAATAATCCCCACCCAAATATACATCATTACACCAATTTTACATCCATACCTCTCGAATTTATCTTTCCCGGACGTCATGGCTAACCGCCTACCAAAAGATCGCTCAATCGGTCGATTTATACTTAGACTTCCCAAAACAGATAAATGTATATTATATGCAGTCCCTTACCATCCCTTCTCTACGCGTATAGAAGAGAAGACGTGAAAGGGTATAGAAAAAGGGTTCATTCTAGTGCAAATAGTCAGAATAAGCTAGAGATATTGAGAGACGATTGAGGGAAGAGAGATGCATATGCTTAGGGAAAATAATAACACGGGAAATACATTTGCGGCGTCATCACCCAACGATTCGTCCTCACCGGCGGATGTCGACAATTCGATGAATTCGAATACTGGTACAGGGGTAAAGCCCAAAACTCCGCTAAAGAAGGAGGAATTGGAAAAGATTGCTAAGCAATTAAAAAAGAAGCTTTCAAAGGCCACGATAGCGGCAAAACAGTCATTGTCACCGGCCAATGTTCGGGTGGGAGCGATGCCCAAATCGAGTCCATTGAAAAATTATAGTAAGAATTTTGAGTCGTCACCGCATGGAGGAATGTTGTCATCATCACCGACACATTTGTACTCGCCGAACGGAAAGTCTCCAACGCAAATGAAGAGTCTGGCGGCGGTATATTTGTCGTCGTCGCCGTTGAAGAGAAGAGCCAGTGAGACGAGCGAGCTTGCAGATTCGCCCACGAAAAAGAAGGGACCCAGGGATAGTGACAATAGGGATGAGCGCCAGCCACAGATGATTTTGCAGGCGGTGGATGAGACGCCGCTGACTCCACCAAGGAATATGGCGACGTTGAAGCCATCACCGTCGTTGACAACGTCCAAGCAACAAATGACGCCTACTTTGCAGAAAAGACGCTCAAGCGTGGGCACTCCAAACGTGCTTTTGCGAACGCCCACTCAGACAAGACCTAGCACCGGCGGTGAAGGTCAGGACGAAGAAGGTGCGGATCTTTTGATGTATTTGGCATCTTCACCGTCACCAGCAAAGCCATATCTTTCCAATACACCACGCTCCAAGGCAGATTTCCATCTGGCTAGTCACCACCACGATATACACCCACCTGCATCAGCACCAAGCTCAAGCATCTCGCATAAGGCACCATCTTCATTCATTGTTCCTCCACCACCGCTCACGCCAAAACGTCATATCACATCATCTGCAAAGACACCTCAGAGCAGGTTGACTCCATCTGTAAACCTTTTCAACAATTTATCGGTAAATAATGGTGGCTTGCCGTCCTCTGGGTTAACGTTGACTCCTGCAGGATTCAACATGAATGATTACGTTAATTTCTTCACTCCATCACCAGGAAGTGCAAACATGAACTCAAACAGCAATAACTTAAGCAAAGCATTTTTGAAGACCCCCGATTTCAATACAATAATTACCTCCAATAAACAAAGAGTAGACGGTAAGATGATCAATTTCGACAAGGTGGGTCTATTTGGGGGAAATAATAATGACACTACAAAAGAGTGATTGTTTCCACTGCTCATAGCCTTAGCTTCAAATTCTATTTCGGATTCAATAACCCACTTTGTCCATAGCGTTTCCTCGGCTATTGCAACTCTTTAGAGTTTAAAATGTACTAAATTGAGTTTGTATAATGTTTTATTTTTCTATGTATATTACTCCGTTCATTTCTATTTAATACATATTTTAGTACTAGTATAATATGGATTTATGAACCAATTTCTGATATGTTTATTAAAGGATATTTACTGAGGATCATGTACCAGGGATGTATAAGCTTCGATAGTTTTAATAACTAATCTATCAATCGAGCATTTTATGAGTGAATTTTCACAGTCAGTAATTGGTATTGTCCTGAAATTTTAATTAAGAATAACTAATGGTACATTTCAGAGTGTTCAATCAGGAGATTCCGAAACAATATGAAGAGAAGGAGGAAGAAGAGTATATCTTTAGTTTAGACTAGAGAGTAATGCAAAATATCTGAGTCTTATTCAGTCACGTGATTAGACTTGCAAAACTAAAATTTTTGAAGAAGCCAAAGGGATATATATAGTACATTGTAAGAAAAGATTAATTATGTCTGCTAATTCATCTAACCCTAATGAGGTTATGGAGCAAGTTCAAGACTTGAAAGTAGATGATTCGAAACCAAAAGTAGATTCCGAGGAACAACCAGAAGCTGAAAGTGATGGTGAAAGTGCTACTAATGGTGCACAGAAGAAGAAGAAGAAGAAGAGTAAGAAGAAGAAGAAGATCACAGCCATTGATAACCTGTATCCCGACGGAGTTTTTCCTGAAGGTGAATGGCAAGAATATCCATTAGACGTGAACAGTTACCGTACTACATCCGAGGAAAAGAGATATTTAGATAGACAGCAAAATAACCATTGGCAAGACTTTCGTAAAGGTGCAGAGATCCATAGAAGGGTCCGTCACAAGGCCCAGTCGAGTATTAGACCGGGTATGAATATGACTGAGATTGCAGATCTTATTGAGAATTCTGTCAGAAGCTATGCGAACAACGACCACACGTTAAAGGCCGGTATTGGGTTCCCAACCGGGTTATCGTTAAACCATGTTGCTGCCCATTACACCCCGAATGCTGGAGATAAGACCGTGTTGAATTACGAAGATGTGATGAAAGTCGATATTGGGGTTCATGTCAATGGGCACATTGTCGATTCGGCCTTCACATTAACGTTCGATGATAAGTACGACAGTTTATTGAAGGCCGTTAAAGAGGCCACAAATACCGGGGTTAAAGAAGCCGGAATTGATGTCAGATTGAATGATATCGGTGAAGCCATCCAAGAAGTTATGGAATCATACGAAATGGAATTGAACGGTAAGACATATCCGATCAAATGCATCCGTAACTTAAATGGCCACAACATCGGCGACTACTTGATTCATTCGGGAAAGACTGTTCCTATCGTCCCTAACGGAGACATGACCAAGATGGAAGAAGGTGAAACTTTTGCTATCGAAACCTTTGGTTCCACCGGGAACGGTTACGTCTTGCCACAAGGAGAATGCTCTCATTATTCCAAAAACCCAGATACCGATGATATCGTGGTCCCTGGTGACAAGGCCAAGTCATTATTGAACGTTATCAACGAAAATTTCGGTACTTTGCCGTGGTGTCGTAGATATTTGGACAGATTGGGCCAAGACAAATACTTGTTGGCTTTGAACCAGTTGGTCCGTGCCGGCATTGTCCAGGACTACCCTCCTATCGTCGATATCAAGGGCAGTTACACTGCCCAGTTCGAACACACCATCTTATTGCATCCTCACAAAAAAGAAGTTGTTTCTCGTGGTGACGACTATTAATGTAAATGCACAGCCTTAAGCATCTTTCACCGACTCAATATACAAATAATCGTTCAATTCATTGTAGAACCTCTAATTATACCTAAAAGCTCTTTCCCACTCTTTTTATCATTCTCCTCTTGAATTCGGCTTAGATTTATCCTAGCGTTTTCCTGCAATCCCCGGCCTTCTTTTGTCTTCGCCTGTTTCTTTGTCTCATGCTAGTCTACTCTACATCTACGATTACCTCCACCCTCTTCTATCATCGTATCCTCCTATTCACAAGCTACTGTTATATTATTTCGTATTCGCTGCACCCGCTCCCTCTATCGCCATGTGAATTTATCTGCTTCGACACGTCTTGTAGCCATTATTCTTCTTTCTCTAACCTTTGTCCCCGCTGAAATTTCACCCAATATCGAAATTGACAGAGTCGTGTAAAGTATCAAAATGATTTTTTATCCACCATCCTTTAATACAGATAAATAATACGTGCTGTTAACATAACAACAATTTAATAATCAATCAATTTATTGACTAGTGTTATTATTATTGCGATTGTACATTATGGAAGTTTCACCTAGTGCTTTAGAATTTAAGGGTATGTCTTATTATTAGTAGAAATATGTTTAAAGGTAGCGTAATTGCTACTTGGAACATTAAGACCATCACAAGCTAAATTACTAACCAAACAAAATAGGTAGTTTTACCAAACCTACTTCGGAATATTTGTCTTTGACTAATACTTCTAATACGCCGTTAGCGTTTAAGGTCAAGACGACTGCTCCAAAGTTATACTGTGTCAGACCCAATGCCAGTATTATTGAGCCAGGTAGTAGCATCAAGATTTCGATTATTTTGCAGGGATTTTCCCAGCCATTGCCGGAGGATTACAAGTGTAAGGACAAGTTTTTGTTAGTTTCGTTGCCATGTCCAGAGCTCGACGATGCTTCCAAATTGAGCGACTATTGGCCTGATTTAGAGGCCAAGTACAAGCAACAGTTGGTCCAAAAGAAATTGAGAGTAAATTATGTTATTGGCGAGGACGTGGAAGACAACGCAGCCGGTGACCACGGTATTGAGTCTCAACGTGAATTCCAACCCCAGCAGCATGGTGACAGCGGAATTGGAGCCGGTGCTGCTGGATCTGATGTTGGTGGATCCGATTTCGGTGCTGCTGGTGCTGCTGGTGCTGGTGCCCTCGGTGGTGGTGCTCTTGGTGCTGGTGCTGCTTATGCCGGTTCCCGTGGCGATAATTTCGCCGGTGACGCCCCAGAAGATGTTGCTTCTAACGTGAACAGATCAGTAAACGACTCGTTTGCCCCAAACGCTTCTTCCAACGGCTACACTTCAGGTGCCAACTACAATGACTCTTCTGCCGCAGCTGGCATTGCTGCCGCCTCTAGAGTCGACAAATCCCAACCCCCAGCCGATGTCCAAAGAGACTTAGAAGACTCCAACGCTCAAATCAACAACATGTCTGACAAATTCGACTCTAACGAAAAGAGAACGCAAGGTTCCTCCGGCTATACCTCCCAAGCCCAATCCCAATCCACCGAAGAACCTGCCAGTGGCATTTCTTTGCCTTTGGCCGTGCTCTTGATGTTGATCGCTTTCCTTATCGGTGTTTTGGTTTTCTAAGTATTTGTAAGCGATAAATGGTGACGTTTTGTTAATAAAAAGATTTCAATCATGAGTGGGGTTCATTTCTCTACGCCAATACTTTTTTAGTGAATTAACATTACTATCCTTGTATTTATTGTTGTATTCCCTTGGTCGTACGCTTCTTCTCTTCCCTTTTACTAGCTTTGTTTTATTTCTATTTCAATAAACTTATATGTTTAGTCTTAGTACGTATGGAACTAACTAATGATGATAATATACACGTGACTTTTGTTTCTGAACTAAATATAATCACAGACTGAGGATACTAGTTTCGAACTAGATAACAGTTGCATGCTTATACAGAAGTCAAAATACTAGAATAGTTAGATATAAGTCACTATGGGTACTGCAAGTATTAAGTCTGGTACCATTAACTTGCTTAACACGATCGTGGGAGCAGGTATTCTTGCCATGCCTTTTGGATTGAAGAGTAATGGACTATTGTTTGGATGTCTCTTAATTGTTTGGTCGTCGCTTACGTCGTCGTTTGGGTTGTATTTGCAGAATAAGGTGGCCAAGTATACGCAGCAGCAAGATGCGGTTTCATATTTTAGTTTGGCACAATTGACGTATCCACAATTGTCGATAATCTTTGATAGCGCAATCGCGATTAAATGCTTTGGGGTTGGGGTTAGTTATTTGGTGGTTATTGGTGATTTGATGCCGAAAATCATGGAAAGTTTGCACGTTAGACCTGACAGCTTGTTGATGGCCAGAAACTTGTGGATCAGTGTGTTTATGGTGTGCATCGTTATTCCGTTTTCGTACTTAAAGAAATTGGATTCATTAAAATACACGTCGATCGTGGCCTTGTTTTCGGTGGTATATTTGATATGTCTTGTCATATCACATTTTATTGCTAGAGATATTCCGGTGGAGAGCATTCAGGTTGATTGGGTGGGACCAGTATCTGTGAAGTCCACGTTAGCATCGTTTCCTATATTTGTGTTCGCATATACCTGTCACCAAAACATGTTCGCCATTATCAATGAATTGAAGCCTCATGAGAAACAGGGGTCGCAGACAAGACAATCGAATGTAATTATTAGAAACGCCATCTCCACTGCATGCATTTCATATTTGATTGTTGGAGTTTCTGGTTACTTAACCTTTGGTAATTCTGTGGGGGGTAACATTATCAGTATGTACCCTAAAGATTCGATCCTGTCTTTAATCGGAAGATTGTGCATTGTTATTATGGTCAGCTTGTCATATCCCTTGCAGTGCCATCCATGTAGAGGATCGATTAACCATGTAATTTTTTTTATTAAGAACGGGTTTAAGTCACATCAGAAAGCAAAACGTTCAGGAAATGCTCCAGAGTATACATCTTTAGCGTCGGATGCTGAATCTCAAACTGATTCTCAGGTTGAAACGCTTGCTGACGAAACTTTTATTTCCACCACTCCGGTCGAAGGGGCACAAGATTCAGATGGTCATTATCCAATAGTTGTAAAATTATCAACGAAAATGTTCTACATAATCACAACAGCGATCCTCGTCTTATCTTATCTTGTGGCAATCACCGTTACTTCATTAGAACATGTATTAGCCTTTGTTGGATCGACTGGATCAACTTCGATTTCATTTATATTACCAGGATTATTTGGATACTTATTAATTAAACCAATCAATGGAGCCACCGAATTGGATAGAGTTGAGCGTATCTGTAAATTCGGAGGATTAGCATTAGCCATCTGGGGCGTAACAGTCATGTTTGTATGCTTAAGTGCAACAATATTTTTAGGTGCCACAGAATAGACCTTATAGATAAGTAGTAATCAAATTAAAATTAATCGTTGTATTCGTAAACATATAAATAAATCATAAGGCATATATCGAATCTAGCTATGTACACTTCTTTTAAAGGATTAAATCATCACGGTCCCACCCAGTACCTTTGTGAGTTTCTAAGCCATTGGTTGGCTGTTTTTTATCGCTACCCTTAATTTCTAATGCAAATGGGTTTCTGTCCCCTTTTTGGTTCAAGTTGGCTAATGTATGGTTTACTTCCCTGTGTTTGGCTTCGTCGGCCCTAATTCTCAAAATTAAGTCAGTGAAAGTAGACTTTTCATTCAACTCGGGCCAGTATTGCCAACTAATGGTTGGGATCTGGATATTGTCAAATTCCTTCAACTTACCCATCTTTAATTCTTCTAACAAATGAGTATATGTACTAACTGCTTCTTCTTCTAAGTAACCAACAAATCTATGGCAGTATTTGGGGTTGATCAAGTAACACATGAAAAATAAATTACAAAATACCCCCTGGCCAACATAGATGATCAATCTGGTGAACCACGATGGTCTACCAAGCTTGATAAATGTCAACAAATGCATTCTTTCGTTGTAGGCCTCATCCAACAACGTTTCAATCCATGCTTTGTCTCTTCTCAAAAGACGGAGCGAGTGCAAGTGCCTGATGAATGCAGCAACCATTCCTGGAACCCCTGCAATACTTTCCAAGAATATACATCTGGTCAACCATTTCGGTTCCGTCATCTCATATCTGGTACCTTTGAACCCATTCTGTACATCCTGTTCATTGGAAGGCTTTTTGTATCCTGTCACGAAGTCAAATGATCCTCTTACAAGCTGGATTCCTTTAAATGCAATCCTGTCCCCACGAGATTGGGGTTCTCTATGTTCCACCAGTACCTTCTCACAATCTTCTCCACTGAACACTGGATGTGGGAATAATGGATGAGTAATAAACTGCTTATCATCGTGCTTTTCCCTGTCGGAATCCTTGATCAAGGTGGTGGAAATCTTCAAAGGACTCTGCTTTGCCGATGTGCCTGGAATGGACGAATTGAATCTCATGGATCCAATCGAATATGGAAGTGTACTACGTACAAATGTTCTCTGTAATGTCAACATTTTTCACTAACAAGTCTTATATCTACTAAAAACAGTCTTTAGCAATTATCTAGTAGAATATTTGTTAATTGCGCTTTTAAGGTTTGAGCGTTTTGTGTTTGTGATGTTTCTTTAATCAATTGTTAACAACTCCCTCTTTGACTGAGCTTTATATATTCCACAAGTGTATGATATTTTTAACCGTTTCCACCCAGCCGTTAAAGTCCGTTGGTCCAGTATTTGTGTATGACTATCCCAGTAAATTAATCAACTCTCCGTATCCTTTCCTGTTGCAGCCGTTCTGCGTGACGAAGCCGCACGGCCGTACTTACTAATAAATCCTTTTACAGCAGCTTTTTCGCTTTGACCCTTGTCTCCCTAACTCCGACACCTTTGACTACTGGTGTCCCCGATCAGGACTGAACTATGGTACTATCATTCAACCCTATCCCTAAATCCATACTTCAACCAATATAACCTTTGGGTCGCTTCGAAGGATCAGCATCCTCGTATAGATGCCTATGCCAAACGCCTACGCCAAACGCCTACGCCAAACGCCTTTGAGTTGTTCCGGAATACACCTATACCTCTAAGTCTCACATTGCACTCGTATATTCTCATCGCAGACTTCCTCATCACAACATAAGTGACCTATTGCCTTTTGCTACATTTGCATTGGCTGGACATAAAGTACCGCGCTATTAAATGTTCCGTGAGCAAATTAATAATCCCTTAGCGCACCCCAAGCTCGAACTCCGATGCCCCGTAACATTCCAAGCCGTTATCGTCCGATCTCGACACCAACATCCGTACCCCAGAATTCCATACGCTGCCATTCTGTAGGGTCTCAGAAACCAAGTCTAGACTTGGACGATCCAAACCGCTTAAAAGCGCGTATAATAAAAATACACGCTTTTTTTAACCGAACCATAATTGTGTAATTACTATGGTACATAAAAAATTTAGTGATCTAATATTGATTTGAATATTGTTGTTTAGATTTGGATTTAAAGATTGGTTCTTATACACTTTTTGGGTTTATTCTAGCAGCAGGTTACAGCAGGTCATTGGTATATTGATAAACTAAGGTTGGTGGTTATTGTATCAACACATTTTGCTTAAGAACTTATATTTGCTAAACATTCGCTTTAAAACAATACATCGAAAAACACTCGAAGAAAACAGTCCAAGAAACACTCGAAGGTTGAAAACACGAATATAATGTCGTTCAGCATATCGAATTTTATCGGAGATCCATTTGCTATATCCACGGTATCGTTTGGGTTGATAGCATGGATTATTTCTATTGCAGGGGCCGGAGCATCGAATCAGGGTAATTTCCCCCATTTCAGTTGGTGGGGCATAATGTATCAGTTGGTAATAATGGTGGTGATTACAGTGTTGTACTTGTACAATACAATCGAGTTATACAAGTTCACGTTGGTGGGGTTGTTATCGATTGCATTTGTATATTCGACCAACTCGACAAACAGCTTGATCTACAAGACAGGAGACTCGGGGATGTTATGTTGCGCCGCGGGATGTATTTTATTGTCGATGTTAAACTTAATCTGGATTTTGTATTTCGGGGGCCATCCAGAGTCTCCTACAAACCAGTTCATTGATTCCTTCTCGTTGAAGGCCCATTCGCACAACCACGGCCACTTACCATCGGCCGATAACAAGGCTGCGGACGGAGACATTGACGACGAGGTGGAATACAAGAGATATGCGTCTTCTCAATCGAATACCCAATTTCAGGACAATAATTTGAGACAATCTCAACTTACTACAAATAACAAGTCCGTCAATACCCCATACATGTCCTCGTCACAATTGAATGGCTTGGAAAACTTTTCGTCGTCTGATGTGCATCAAAGTAGAGACTTGACCAGTAACAAAAGACAGACTGTTTACAACGATACCAATTCTGTCAACGATACCGGAAATGTATTCAGGTATAAGGCCAAGGCCTTATATAGCTATGATGCCAATCCAGAAGATATCAATGAAATTTCCTTTGTCAAAGATGAAGTTTTGGAAGTGGACGATATTGATGGTAAATGGTGGCAAGCAAAAAGATCAAATGGACAAGTTGGTATTTGTCCGTCAAATTATGTGAAGTTAATGGATTAGGTTTTTTTTTTTTTACGTCGCTTTTTCTCAAATTTTATGGTTTATTCTAGTGTATTTTTAAATTAATAAATTTATAAAAGATCACAGCTGTAGTCTTCGATATATACTCAGTTAACCATGATTGCAATTCTTTTGGTTAACAAATGTTGTTTAGCATGAAAGCATAAATTTATATTCAATTGTATATAATAATCATTTTCTCAACTTTAAACCAACATAGCTTCCCAACCTAAATACAAATATGAGTACAAGTAATATTCCGATCCAAAGGCCTTTATCGTTGTGGGCATATCCTAAATTCTCTAACACCGCTGTACCCGCGACCTTACATTGATTAGATAAACTTGATTCATATAAGCAGTGACAATTTGAATCGCAGTCAAATATACGTTGTTCAAACTCGTTAAACATCATTCCTTGAAAAACATATCGTTGGTAATTAATCCAATAGAACGTATAATACCAAAAGTCATTCAAAATTTTGCTACTAACCAAAAAGCCGCCGACAGACATCCATAACCCATTTGCAAATGCGGTCAAAGCCAAAGATACAACAAAATTGGGGAAAACTGAGGCAATGAACACTGTCATCGATTCGGCGGCAAGTAAATCAAGGAATAACCACATAACATAATACCCAAAACCTTGTGAACTATCATGGAAGTGGCACATAAAGTAGGTAACAACGCTGAATAATAAACTAATTATAAATAAAAATGGTATTCCAATAATAAAATTTGATAAAACAAACGAAAAAGGACCATAATCACCATTCATCTTTTCTTTCTTATAACTAGAATAATCTTCAATAAAAGATGGAATGTATGCAACCGACATGAATGACATAAACGCACCTGAAAAGAAAATTGCATTGGTAAAAGGTTGGATATTGTCTTGATTATTATCTAGTCTTAGCCAAACTGTCCCCATTAAGATGGCTAAACCCAAGTACATAATAATTCTCACATAGTACGCCAAGACGTCTCGTCTCGATTTGATTAGCAATCTTTGTAACAAAATACCAGTACGGATACTTTCTCTAACAAGAATATTTTTGAATCTAATGCACGGTAATAAATACTCATTTTCATACATCTGAGATGATTTTTCTGATTGAAGGTTGGTGCAATTTTCATCCACTTGCAGGGATTTCTTGCGTTCTTCTGCTTTACGCCATTTATAAACTAAATCTTGTACAATCATCTCTTTATCGCCTATAGTTGACTCTTCATCGCTAATAAGGTTATTTGAAAAATCCGTGTTAATAAGATCTAAAATGTATTCCGAAGGATTATGATATTGTGGAATTCCATAATGAATGGATTCAAAATATGCTGGGATCTCTGAAACTTTGCTATTATAGATAGTTTTACCTCCCGACAAAAACAAAACTTTGTCGAATAACTGAAACGTAGATGTTGAAGGTTGATGAATTGATGCAATTACAATTATCTTTTCGCTGATTGCAATATTTTTCAAAGTGTTAATAACCTCCCTTGAAGCTACTGAATCTAAGCCTGATGTAGGCTCATCCAAGAATAATATTTGTGGTTTGCTTAATACTTGAGATGCAATGCTTACTCTTCTTTTTTGACCACCTGAAATCCCTTTCAGCAAAGGTGTCCCAATTTTCAAATCTTTTTGATTCTCTAAACCTAAAAGACGAATGATCTCGTCCACTAGATCACCTCTAAATCGCTTTGGAGTATTTGCAAACTTAGCACTGAATTCAACTGTCTCCTTAACTGTTAATGAGCCTATTAGCGAATCTTCTTGCTCCACATAATTCGAGACTTCCTTGAGTTCTGCCAGTGTAGCGACCTCTTTGTTGATCAAGATTTCTCCTGTTTGTTTTGACGACTTGGGATTGCTTCTATTTGATAACATATTTAATAAGGTAGTCTTCCCCGATCCTGATGGGCCCATAAGAGCCATGATTTCCCCAGGTTTCATCAGTCCGCTCACGTTATCCAACAAACATACCTCTTCTTCATTCTTTTTTGCAGGAAGGTATAACGAAATTTCCGACCATTCAAAAGAATTGACCCTCATTGGGTTACTAATAGATATCATGATCTACTTATATGATGATATCACTGTTTGTTGCAATTTTTATAATTTTTTCTCGAAGATAGGCATTAAATTTATATCATTTCTTACGGCCGAAAGATATTTTCATAGCTAGGTCATCGGAATGGGACCATGGTCACTGAGAACTCTATTGGTTCAGTTTATTAATATGGCCTATTTGAATCATCTGGCCATGTTATAGAACTAATCTAGTGTATGGTATTATACTAAGATCAATACTTATATTATCAATTTTATTTGTAAATTGTAGAACCGTCTCGCTTAAAACTCGCTAACGATTCTCACGTTTCTCTGTTCTCAAATCTATGAAAATTAGCTTTTCTTTGATCAGATAATAGAATTCTAATTCATGAACATGTTACTTAGACCTACATATCTATTCGCCAGTTTGAAAGGACTCCCTCGTGTGAGTAAACCTAGTAGCTCGCTCGGTTTTAAGAATTATTCAACAAAATCGAACATTCATTATGATGGAACTCAATCTTCATACGCAAGCAACTCTGCTTCTTATTTAGGAGATGCATTAGCTACCGATGGATCTATTGAGACTGTTGATCTTGTTTATGATAAGCACTCCCCTCAAGAGGAACCGTCGGTTACTAGATCCCCATTAATCATTTTGCATGGCTTATTTGGATCCAAAATTAATAATAGAACAGTAGCAAAGAAATTGGCCACAAGACTTGAAAGAGACGTTTATTGTTTGGATTTGCGTAACTTCGGACAATCTCCCCATATAAATAGGTTGGACTACCCTTCTTTATCAGCTGACGTTGAAAACTTCATTGAGCAAGCCAAGTTTCCAGAAAATGCTAAACCTATTATCATAGGGCATTCTATGGGAGCCAAAACGGTCATGGCGTTGGCCTTACGTCGTCCCGAATTACCAAAAATGGTAGTCTCGGTAGATAATGCTCCTGTTGATTTAACTATGAATTCAGTTTCGTCGTTCACTAAATACGTTAGACAATTAAGGATTGCATTAGAACAATATAAATATACCAATATAAAGGATGTGGATGCACAATTAGCAAAAGTTGAACCTTCTAAGGAAATACGTCAATTTTTAATCACCAATCTTCATAGAGGTAAAGCTGATGACGCTATCACATCAAGAGTTCCGTTGGAGACTATAAATAAAGCCATTATTGGAGGGTACATTTCTGGCTGGCCTTACGACCTGAATATTTCTAGGTGGTCAAAAGGGCCACTATTAGTGGTAAGAGGAACTCAATCATCTTATGTTCCTGACGAGATCATTCCTGATATTGGAAGATATTTCCCTAATTTCGATGTTAGAGACGTTGATTCTGGACACTGGGTGATCAGTGAAAAACCAACAGAATTTATGGAAATATTAGTTGATTTTATTGAAAAGAACGAAGACGAAGAGTACTGATATGTACGTTATATATCTATAAATCGCTGACTTTCACACGTCCATTACCAACAAAATCGTCGTAAACATCAAACTTTCTTTGATAATGTACTGGTATTCCATCTCTAGCTTTAGGCAACAAATCCTTATCTAAAGTGGCGAATAAAATCTCTTCTTCTTCTCCTGCTTCAGCTATAATTGCACCATATGGATCTACCACTAACGAATGTCCATACGCTTGATATCCATTACCACCAACATCCCGGGCAGGGCTACATAAAATACTGAACATTTCATTGTCCACTGCTCTAGCCTTTGCCAATAAATGCCAATGTAAAGGTCCAGTAGTTGTATTAAATGCACCTGGATAGAACATAGCAAAAGAATTATAAGGATTACGAGATGCAATCATAGCTAACTCGGGGAACCTAATATCATAACAAATTCCTAAACCTACGTTACCAAATTCCCCTAATTTGAAAACTGTGGCCTTATCTCCCGCACTTAAAGTTACCAGTTCTTTAAACGTAATTCCTCCTGGGATATCAATATCAAATAAGTGAACTTTACGGTGCTTGGCAATGATTTTGCCTTCTGGTGAAAATGTCAATGACGTATTAAAAACCTCGTCATTTTCCTGATCCAATTCTGGAATAGATCCTCCAACGATAAAAATACCATGCTTCTTTGCCAATGATGATAATAAATTAGTAGTTTCACCGGATGGTATCAATTCAGCATAATTTCGAAACTGATCAACAGCGTATGGTGAGTTAAAACATTCTGGTAAGACTACTAAATGTAATTTTCCAACGTTACTGGTCCTAACTGCTGAATCAATAAATTTAGTTACTTTTGACAAATTTGCTGCTTTGTCAGCCCCTGCCTTCAATTGTATAAGGGCTATATTCAACGAATGGGTTAATGGTGATTTTAATACAGGAGTACTCATATTATAATGGCAATTGAACGAGCTACTAGATTTTATTATTCTTGAAAGTCAAACCCCTTGTGTAGTACACTTTCTTAGAAGTCGCGATACTTGTTGCACAATAATTAATTAGTTTAAGTTAAACCTATATACACAATACTATGAGATATTAAGATCAAAGCTACCTACTATACGACAGGTTTTTCTGATTTCTTCCGAAGTTTTGCATTCTCTTTAACTTGCGTTAAGATGAAAATTAAAGAAAGGACAACACCACAACCTGCTAAACCCATTCCCATGTAGAATGCTACTCTAAAACCATGAATATCCGTTTCCAATGAATCTGGAAGGTTCCTAGTCTGGTAATATTCAACGGTTCCAGCGAACCCTAAACCAATAGAAATTGCATAATTTTGAAATGTTGCGACCAACGATGCTGCTATACCTTGTTGAGCTTTTGGAAGACTATTCGACAAGATAACAGTAGCAGCTGGGAAACTCATATCCATACCGAAACTCTGAATTATCAAAGAAAAAAATTTCTGGGTCCAATAGATTTGTCCAACCGGTCTTGTACCCATTAGAACTATTCCTACAAAGAAAAACAACATAGCAAAATGCATAACGATTGACAGAGGAAGTTTTTGTAATAGAACTGCAGTCAAAGCGGCAGCGACATATCCAACAATAGCTGCGGGAACAAAGTGGACACCTCCTATTATTGCTGTCTGACCATCGACGAACTCGTTCCATTGAAAAGTATAATAAAGCCATACCCCAAAACACGACCATCCTGCAGCTATGCAACCTAAAACGAAACCAGTTTCACCTTTCAAAGCAGCAGATGGTACCAACGGGTTTTTAACTTTACGTTCTGCCACAAAAAATAAGCCTATCAGTATAAATCCGACTATCAATAAGACGTATACATATGGCTTGTCCCATCCAACATTAGGTCCCTGATTCCACGCAAAATTGATCAAAACAAGTCCAGATACACCAAAGATAGACCCAAGCCAATCGAACGAACCAACCTCCCTTTCAGGATCAAAGTTACCAATATTTTCTGGAATTGCAAAGTAACCAACTACTAGAATGATAACACATACTATTGCCATCAAAAAGTAGCCTAGGAAAACACCAGGAAGAGCCATAGTATCTACTAACTGAGCAACTATTCCGCTAAAAAGTGCACCTAACATAAATCCTGTAGGTGCCACACTGCCATACAAGCACATGCAAAGGTCCTTTCTAAAACCCTTCGGATAATAATGCCCAATCAAAGCCATAGCGTTTGGCATAGATAATGCAGGGCCCATCCCTTGCAATGCTCTAGCAACATCGAAAAAAATCTGAGAGTGTGTAAACCCGGAAAATCCGACAACCAATGACCATAATGCAAACCAAGCAAATCCTATCAAATACATCTGCTTATAGCCATACATATCTCCCAATCTGCCCGCAATCAAGATAAATGTACCGACCGTAAGCGAATAAGATGCAGTGAACCATGATTTTTCTCCATTCAGATCTTCAACCCCAAATTGTTCTGCAATAGGTGTAGATGGGTTAGTTGTCTGCGCCACCCCTGCTTGCGTTAGCATCTGTTGTAATGCCACACAAAGCAAAAAAAGTATTTCTCTTCCAATTGATATCTCTTCTGGTGGTGGTGAAGGTTTAAGAGTATTCAACGATGCCTTTATTTCCAGGATATCATCCTCTTCAATATAGTTCGACTCTTGTGATACATCTCTATTAGCAGCGTCTATTATATCTCTGTTTGAACCCTCCATAATGCCTATGGTGTATTTGAGTCATTTTAAAATGTAAAAGTATTTACCTTATATATATATTAGACTTGATTAAAAAAGAATTCAATCAATCGGATCGATATTTCCGAGATTGCATAATTTAGTAAGAGCAAGAATATCGCGGAAATAAGATTTTCAGCCTTACCTCCCCCACATCTGAACCGTTAGCGGAAAAGTAACTTCTATCAATTGAAAGTGAATTTGTCAAAATCTATTATTCTATATGTGAGTAAATAAACTATGATCCTATACAACAACGCCGAAAATAACTGTTTCAATCTTATACATTTACTACCAGGTTTTCTGGGAACTTTGTCGTCTCCTTTAACCACTTTAAATGAGGAAGGAAAACTTGATCGCATCTTTGTCTTTCGAGCTCTTCTTCGGAAGAAACATAATTCAAGTACTTCCCCATGTACTCTTTATTTTTGTAAATATTTTCGCCATCTATGGCCCTTCCTGTCTTTGGGTCATAATAGTTTGGGCACATTCCTTGCGTGAAGAACTGCAATACTCTTAAATCGAAATCGTACCCAACATTATCGTTAATGGCACTATACATACGGATGTGTTCTCCCAGCTGTTCATAGATCAAGTCATGGTTATCAACTAACCAGTTAGGATAATACTTTGGATAGGATAAATGATTAAATACAACATCAAGATTATCTTTCTTTACGGCCGAACCAACTGGATCATAGTGGCTTAAGGCTTTGGACGCGAATTTATTATTATCCGCTTTCGAAAAATACCCCGTAAACTGGAACTGCTTTAATGTTTGGAACCAAGGTTCATTCATGACATGAGCAGCAGCGATAAATGTTTCTTTGTCGCCTTCTCCAGCGGACCCTTGGGTCAATAATGGATAATAGTAATTTGGTCCAAATACATTATAGTACAAGCAAAGAAGCAATGTTCGCAAATGAGACGTCTTGTTGATCACAAACATACCTGTTTCAGAAGTCGGATTAGGTATGGTACCTTCAAAATCGTGGAACGGAGAATTTTCAAAATTGTATTCAGCCAAGGGTTTGACACCAGATAAGCCATCGCGTTCAGCTTGTTTCTTGTCATAAGCCGAATACCTAACCTTGTTTTCTTTGACCTTTACCCCAGCAATCTCGTAGAATTTTGGGTTGGTGGTACGGCCCCATGCGTCCGGCCATAAAATCAAATTCTTTTCTTTATATAAGTCACTTTCAAATATATAATCGACGTTTTTAGCTGGGAAATTATCGGAGTCCACATACATGACATTTTCAAATCTGGAACTCAATATTGCCAACATTTTGAGTTGGTATCCACCAAGATTGAATCTTTCCTTCAAATTGGCAGATAAAGATGAATCAAAGAGATTACAGTGTGCATTATAGCGTGGTAATAGTTCTTCGCAAAATTCTTTTTCATACTCGTTCTCAGCAGCAATAAACAACTCAATCGGCATTTTGGACCCTGTGGCTCTGATCTGCTTTATAACAAGGTATGACAACCAATTAAATCTATCACCACCAACCATCACGTATCCCGATGATCCCTCGTACGTTCCCCATTCGGGATCGGACTTCAAAATATTGCCAAACGTCGAAATCCCGTAGTTCTCTATGAGCTTGTTCATATGAATGTCCACGTATCTCGAATGCGAATCCTTTAATTCTTGATACGTTGAATCTGGAATATCCAACACGTTCTCTAATAACGACTTCGAGAAAAGAAATTCGTCATTCCCTGCTTTTATTTCCGGTGCCTTTTCCTTCTTGTACATGCCTTTAATCGATGGTGATTGTGGCATGTATGCTTCCAATCCATCAAAGAAGGCTGTGTAATCTCGGATAGACTTCAAGTTCGCTTTGTCCTCTCCAACTTCTCCCTTGCCTCCAGGTGAGTCTGTAGCCGGTACAACCCTAGAACTGGCATCTCCATTGACTAATGGCTTTGGCGATGACCGATAAAAAAAGTGTAAAATAAGCAAGCAAAATATCATGCCTACCAAAAGACGCGTCGCTTGGCGTCCTAGCAATCTCTTAGGTAACATTGTATTATAATTAATATACCTAAGTCCAGATATATGTTTGTAAGCGCTTTAAACGGTTTTCGTTCTTTTTACGTGATACTGTCGTAGTTGCTGCTTTCATATTGACAGTTTTGTGGCACTTTTCACTCGTCGGCAAATCCGGGGATACATCCATACATTTTTATAGCATCCATACATCAAATTAATTCCGGTTACGGCTAATTCTTTTTCCTAAGTATACAAAAAAAATTTACTCCACAAGTACTCTAGAAGTTGACGGTATAAATAGGACGGAAAGATAGGAATCTAATAGGATAGAATATAGAAGAGTACCAATCATATAAAATGGATAACAACTCACCAATTTTAGAAAAGTCAAATTTTGAGGAATTAAGGACCAAAAAATTTACATTCAGACTCTTTGGGCTTCATATTGGCCACTCTAAATCGCCATTATTGCAAAACTATTTGTTTGAAAAATTGGGTTTAAGCTGGAGGTATGAATTGTATGAGAGTTCAGATATCGATGCTTTCAAGAAGGTGTTACAAGGCGAAGACTGCATTGGGTCAGCTGTAACTATGCCAAACAAGGTGGTGATGACAGAACATGTTGATTTCGTTGACAATGATGCCAAGGCAGTTGGGGCTATTAATACGATCTACACAAGAAAGGAAAAAGATACCGGTAAGACGTTGTATATCGGCACCAATACTGACACATATGGAATCCGTGATTCGTTTTTATACAATGCACCAGAAGTAGTGAAGAAATCGAAAGCCAGCAATAAGCCAGGTTTAGTGTATGGTGGAGGTGGAGCATGCCGTTCAGCCGTGTATGCCTTAAACGAATTCTTAGGCTGTTCCAAGGTATACGTGATAAACAGATTTGCTGAGGAAGTGGAAGCGGTCAGAGACGGAATGGCAAAGGGGGGCTTCAAAGGAGAAATTATCCACGTCTCCACCCCTGAACAAGCTGCTGCTTTAGAGAAACCAAGTTTGATTGTCTGCACTGTACCTGATTTTGCACCTCTGACTGAGGAAGAGAAAACGGCCAGAGCCACCTTGGAAGTATTCATTGGTTCCGAAGAGAGAGGAGCTGTTTTAGAAATGTGCTACCACCCTAAACCATTCACGAGATTATATAATGAATTCAAGGCCTCCAATTGGCAAGTTATTGGTGGTATGGAAGCTATGATTTATCAAGGCTTTGCACAGCAATCCTTATGGACTGGCTACTCCTTGGACGAAATGCCTGTCAAAGATGTCATCGATTATGTTTATAAGAATGCAAATAATTAAATATATATATATATATCCCTTATTTAATAGTAACACTATTCTAGAAATGATTATTGTAGGAAATGCTTTTTGTTTTTGGAATCCCGCATAAAAGTTGCACCAGTGTTCCATTTCAGGCATAGATTAGCCTGAATCACGCTATTTAAACTTGCTTTATTAGAACGGACTATATACATCAGTATATCGGACTTAGATGCAATACATTTTTATAAGATATATTAACCTAATCATTGGCCATAAAGATTAGTCGAGTTGCTCACGGAAAATAAATTCAGAAATTTTATAAGATCGTAAGGTTTTATTCAACGAGTGAATATTATGTTCAAATATAAGTGCAAATTACCATTGGAGCATTCAAGTATTATGACGAAAAGACTGATGCATTCACAAAAACTAGCTGAGCTTCCTAAGACGACTAGTTTTACTAAGCATATAAGTCCTGATGCCAGAATCCCAAAACCCGAAGATGCTATAGCAAATAAGGATAATATCATACATGTGCCAAGAGTGTTACAAAAAGGAGGGTTTTCATGGTCGCTTCCAGAGAAAAGAGCTAAATATAGGTATTTGACGTCGAGTGACAAAGCGTTGAATGATTTGGGGTTAGATTTTAAAGAGGTTGAAAACCCCGAGTACCAAAAATTGGTCACTGGTGAATTTTACCTTGAAAATGAAGACTTTCAGAAGAAGGGATATCCATTTCCATATTCTCAAGCATATGCTGGATGGCAATTCGGCCAATTTGCGGGACAATTAGGGGATGGAAGGGTTGTAAATTTGTTTGAAGTTCCTAAAAATGTCCCGGATAAGAAAAACAGACATAAATATGAATTGCAATTAAAAGGAGCCGGCATGACTCCATATTCTAGGTTCGCCGATGGCAAAGCGGTTATAAGATCTTCTATCCGTGAATATATCATATCTGAGCATTTGAATGCTGTGGGTATTCCGACTACAAGAGCTCTTTCCCTATCGTACCTACCTGAGACCTTTGCACAACGTCATAGAGCTGAAAAATGTGCAATTGTTTCTAGATTTGCCGAACTGTGGGTAAGACTAGGCACATTTGATCTTTATAGATGGAGAAGTGATAGAGATGGTATTAAGGAATTATCCGATTACGTTATAAACGAATTATTCACAATAGATGGAGAAAAATTTGGTTTTTTGAATAAGATTTTATCGGAAAGGGATGATTTTTTTGACAGTAGTAAGGAAACCATAGGAGAACTTACAGATTATGATAAGATGTATTTGGAGACCATTGTTAGAAATGCATCCACCACTGCTATATGGCAATCTTATGGCTTTTTGAACGGCGTTTTGAATACTGATAATACATCAGTCCTTGGTCTTTCTATTGATTTTGGTCCTTTTTCAATAATGGATAAATACGACCCAAACTTTACCCCGAATTCGGAAGATCATGAACTTAGGTATAGTTATCGTAACACTCCTACAGCAATTTGGTGGAATTTAACTAGAATGGGTGAAAATCTTGCGGAGTTGATTGGAGCTGGATCTGAAATATTAAACGACCAATTTTTTAAGGAAAGTGGTATCAAAAAAGAATGGGAAGATAGAATTATTACTAGAGCCACGAAATTGATTGAAGCAGGAGGTGAACTTTATCAATATGCATTCACTAAAAAGTATGTTGAAACAATTTTTAACAGATTGGGATTAGAATCTTCTTTAATCGACGCCAAAGATCCTGAAGTCAATTATAAAGAATTGATAGACCCTATGTTAGATATGATGCATAAGGTACAATGTGATTTTAACAAGTTTTTCCTTATATTACAAAGCTCTAACTTTGAAAGCAATTATGATCCTAAACAGGTTGCCGAAGCTATCCTTTTACCTGGTCATAATGCCTCGGAAAGTAAATATTCAACCCAAGAATTGATCGATGAGATTTGTAATTGGTTGAAGATTTACGATCGTTATGTATCAAAATCTGGAAATGCCAAACGGAAATCAATTAGCAAATACTATAACCCACTATTTTTACCACGTAATTGGATTTTGAATCAAGTAATTGAATTTACGGAAGAGCATAATGCTGAAGACTTATCGTATTTGAAAAAGCTTGAAAAGATGTGTTTCAATCCGTATGACAAATCAAAATGGGGTAATGAATTGAAAGAACTAGAGCAAGAATGGTTGTTACAAAGTGACATAGGCACTGATTATTCAATGCTTCAATGTAGCTGTTCTAGTTAGAACTAGTGCTATTTATATATGATAATAAACAAACCTATTACAAAAGCGATTTTATTATTATTATTTCACAATACTGATAATTTTAAAACTAAAACTTAGAACTAATACTTTATATAGAACTTAATATGTAAATGCACATCATTTTATTGAGCTTAACCACGGAAGGCGCTTTGAGCATCCTTGTAACCCTTGTGGAAAGCTTCCTTAGCTTGCTCTTGAACTGGTTCATCTAAAGAAGCAATCTTGGAATCAAGCTTGTCATTACCAGTGCTGAAACCACCAAGGCCAGATCCTGAACCAGACCCTGAACCAGATCCCGCGCTCTTACTTTGTTGGCCGTAACCAGAACTGCCTGATTGACCTGATTGACCGTAACCAGAGCTGCCTGATTGACCGTAAGAGTCAGTATTGGAAGATCCGTGCTTAGATGCACCATATCCTGCAGCACCACCAAGACCAGCACCAGTGGCACCTGCAGCAGCTTCCTTACCGTGGGATCCTGAGCTGTGGGTGTTAGAACCATAAGCATCACTGCCTGAAGAGCCATAAGTATCTCTACCGGAAGAACCATGAGTTCCTGAAGCACCATGGGAGCCAGTAGCACCAGAAGTACCAGAAGAACCGTAAGCATCTCTGCTTGAAGAAGTACCAGAAGCACCATGAGAACCAGAAGAACCGTAAGCATCTCTGCCGGAAGTTGTGCCGGAGGTACCAGCACCTGAGGAGCCGTAAGCATCTCTACCAGATGTAGTACCAGAAGTACCAGAGGTACCAGCACCGGAAGAACCGTAAGCATCTCTACTTGAAGTAGTACCAGATGCACCGTGGGATCCAGAAGAACCATAAGCATCTCTTCCAGAACCTTGACCACTAGAGCCGTAGGAATCGGTATTGGAAGAACCGTGCTTAGAAGCACCATATCCTGCGGCACCACCAAGACCGGCTGCACCAGCTGCACCAGCTACAGCTTCCTTTACGTGAGATCCGGATCCTGAACCTTGACCAGAAGAACCGTAAGCATCTCTACTCGAAGTAGTACCAGAGGTACCAGCACCAGAGGAGCCGTAAGCATCCCTGCCAGAAGAACCATGGCCACTAGAACCGTGGGTATTAGAAGAACCGTAGGCATCGTTACCAGAAGAGCCATAAGCATCTCTACCTGAAGAAGTACCAGAGGTACCAGCCCCAGAAGAGCCATAAGCATCTCTTCCTGAGGTAGTGCCAGAGGTACCAGCACCAGAGGAGCCATAAGCATCTCTTCCTGAAGAACCTTGGCCACTAGAACCGTAAGCGTCTCTTCCTGAGGTAGTACCAGAAGTAGTACCAGCACCAGAGGAACCGTAAGCATCTCTTCCTGAAGAACCTTGACCACTAGATCCGTAAGCATCACTTCCTGAAGATCCGTGAGCTCCAGAAGAGCCTTGGCCACTAGATCCGTATGTATCCTTACCAGAGGAACCATGAGAAGCACCGTAAGCACCAGCACCTGCTGCACCTACACCGGCTGCACCTGCTGTTCCTGCTGCTGCTTCCTTACCGTGTCCTGAACTACCTACGGCTCCTGAAGAACCAGCAGCATCACCAGATTTGCCTCCGGCAAATTTGCTTCCAATACCACCTTCGGTACCGGATAAGTTTTCACGACCAAGTGCTTGGCCTCCCTTTTTATCAGCTTGGTCAGCGTAGCCAGCAATTGTGTCCTTGTCTAAGTTACCGGAAAGGTTATCTTTACCAATAGCCTTACCACCTTGCTTGTCGAGGTTGTCAATTTCCTTCTTATTGAACTTATTTTGAATTTTATCTGCGAATCCCATATTAATTGAGTTGTATTAAATTAATATATTAAAAAAATGAATTATAATATATATGTGATATTTTATCCTTTTTTCATTCTGACAGCATGGATTCTCCGTTGTTATATAGACTACAAGTCTTCGTCTACATTATTGCTGGAAGTATGATCTTAATTGCTACGACTCCAACGTGAAATTATAAATGGTTGCGAAATGCATAAGGGCTCGTAGCAATAATAAAGCGAACAATGCGGATACAATAGCCACCGTGCATTCACTTGCTTTTTTTAAAAATAGGGTGGCCAATGTATGTGGCTATGGACCGATGAATACGTGTAGTCACAGAATCGTAAGTCGAAATTTCGTCATAGGTCAAGGGGATTAGACGTGCAATTAATGTTGCAAGATGCAGACAGAACATCATAGAATAAATCTAACGTTCTATGATGCTCCGACATGATGTAATATTATAGTATGACGAGATAAGATCAATTGAGTGTCGAGTATGTTAACGAGTCAAAATTGTGTATGCCTTGTTATTATGTGTCGTTCCAGCTAGACAATAAAGGGTAGTAGGATGTAGAAAAGGAGTGACGCTGGCGAAGGGGAGAAATTCGATGAGCTAGGGGCCACCGTGGCGAAGACTAAGAAGAGGTCAAATGGAGTCAATTGATACGCTAGAGCTCGATAAGTTCTATAGAAAGCCATTTTGGAACAATTGACATTCTAGGGGGTCAATTGAAGTCGATTAGGGCCGTAGGGCTTAGTTTTGATCAATTGACATGCTCGGATTCAATGGATGTCCACTCGGTATCAAATAGCTCTATATAGAGGTCAATTGGTTTTTGACGAATTCATTTGGTATCAGTTGGTATGCTATGAACTCAACTGATATCAATAGTGGACCAATAAGTTCCATAGGCCTGAGAGATGGTACAATTCCTGGTCAGTGCTTACAAAAAAATTATTGAGGGATGTGAAATGAGGTCAGCTTTTTGCAAAACGTTCAGTGCTGAAATCTACCTGCATGATGACTTATGGGGGCGCCGAAAGCATTTCATTTGCGTAGCTGGACAACCAGCTGAATTGTTGCTAGGACACGTATTCTTCGGACATTCGGTCGGAATGGTCTCGGTTACCATCGAGAAGATATGAAAGACGATGAGATTCATTCGAATTGATTCAAGGTCAATTGATTAGATATGTACTTTGGTTAGTTCATCACATTCATTATGATTAATGTCTAGATTAACCACCGAAAACTACTGGCATAGGAAAATAAAACTCGTACTATTATCTATTTTTCAAAATCAACAGGAACTTTTAAATGGACAGTATCCCCATTGGAAAGGCCAATGCTGATCTTCAAATAGTAAAACCGGCCTATATAACAAGATTGAAAACTAGGAACTAAATTGAAAGCATCGAATGCATTATTATTTTTGATGGTTCCTATTACTTTAAGATGGGCAGTCACAATATCCAACAATAAGTCAAACTGGCAATTATAGACCAATTGAGTCGCATCGTCCAGGACAGCAGAATCACTATCATGGTGAGTCCAATTCAAGTTTAATAAGTTTTTCGAATTAGCACTTATGGGCTCCTCACCGGGGACTTGATATTGCAATTGTTCCACCTGTAAATTCATATGTTTTTCCTTAAGGGAAGAAAGGCAATTGATATCTTTTACTAACAGGTTCTCAAGTTTGAAAACATCTGGTGGTAATTTCTGAAATATTTTATGTATTTCCATACGGTAGCATTTAAATTGTGACTTGACAATAGATGAAAAATCATCCAGATCACGTAAACCACGATCCTTCAAGGCATTTTCAGTATTCACTTCGTTCTTGAATAATAAATCATGAGTGATTTCTATTGGTATAGGGTAGTTATCAGATTTGATCGATAAAACTACTAAATCACTTTGGATAGATTTTATTGTGGGAAGCTTTTTCTTCTTCCCAAATAACATTTGAGGGATACGGAATGTCAATTCAATTGGAACCCTTAAATTCCACGTATCTAGGTCTGATTGATCTATATCGATGCCCCTTCGGAATTCTACCAGTGGAATATATTTTAATATGTATTCCAATTTTGGAGTTGAAACCTGCAACGTACCGATTGGAGTTATTGATCCTCTAATTGATTTTTTTGTGTATGGTGAAACAAGATTGTAGTTTTGTTCGTTCAATTGGTCGATTAAATCTCTTTTACATTCAGCTCCACCTGTGGACTGATATAATTGATTGAATTTGACATGATCACTGGAGGCTTGACTTGATAATTTATTGACTAGGTCAATTGCATTGTCCATTTTATTGGCCTCAATAGACTGGATTAATTCATTGCCAATTTTTATTTCCTCTTTACTTCGATTTATCAAGTTGTTGTAAAGCATTTGACTTCCTCTTCTTTTTATTACCTTTTGATCTGGGCTCAAATATCTTACTTGTCGTACAATCCTAAGAAATTTGTTAGTTTCTTTCAAGATGACGTATTCATCTCCCTTTGAGTTGATAAGAACAGGATCATTCCTCATAGATTGTTTAACATTATACTTCGAAGCCCTTCCTATAAATCTAGCCTGTACACCGTAGCTTATAGATGTATCGATAAAGGAAAGTGATTTGGCCTTAGAATGGTCTGGCCTATAAGTTAAGTTCACGTAATCTTCTGCCCGCGATTTCCCAAGGGTCGGTGGAATCTGAGTATGATCCAGGAGACTGTGTCCACATTCTGAATCTAGCAAGTTTTCGGGGATTTTGAATGTGAAGAACCGCTTATAATTAACACTGGGGAGCAACTTTCGATCTGGAAACGCCATTTTTGTATCGTCATATGGATCTGTAATCAAAGGACATTCGTACGCATTTGCATATTCAGTAATTAGCCTATTAATATGTGCATGGTTCCACGAAGCGCTGAAATCAAACATTTGCAAGAATCTTTCAACCCTTGCTGGCTTCCTATCTTTTACATCTAAGGAATTCGCAAACGTAAGATTTCCCTCGAATAATACATAAAACATATCAAATGGAATCGGCTCATTAGATTCATTCGTTATAAGGACAAAACCATTTATTAGATCCCCCTGTTTATACTCATGAAGCAGCGGATCGATCAAAGTAGGCTCTTTACCTAACTCTCCCACCTCTTTCGTAAATTGAATTGATATTTTAACCGCATTTGAAACCTCCTTATTAGAATACGTTAAATTTGTAAGCTTATGGACATTATCAAGAATTGTCTCCTGCCACAGATTAGTACCCTCATCTGCAATTATTAATCCTTGAGAATTATCATTACTGACTTCTGTTTCTCTCGTTGATCCAACATTGGACCCTTGTGTAACTGTGCTATTCGAACGCGCCGTAGACACACTAGACAACCGACTGGTAGAATGAATTGAAGAAGTTTCATATGATGGAGGCTCTGTCAAACTTTCATCGGAAACATTGAAACTCTTGTATATTGTTGTAGTATACATATGATACGAAGGTAGTATATTCCACACTGGTGCCTCATTAGTGGTTTTGGTCAATTCTATATCTTTTTGGCTGAAGTAATTCTGATTATCACCTGGTGGTGATGAACTATCAACATCTATAATATGAGATTCATTAGGCGATAAGTCTTCTCTTGATCTCGATACCATTGAAATCTATATTTTGGTTATACTATATATATCGGCGAATGATTTTTATTGTAACAAGAGTATGTATTACGAGATATTTGGATATATTTATAATATCAGTATTATGAGGAAGCAGGACATTATGACTTACATTATCGTATTTAGTTATCGTAATTGATTAGATTTGTAATCATGAGTCACTGGAAATTTGACTGCGAAATCTAAAGATATGTACTGTATGATGTTCCAATCGTTTCCTCACTATTCTACAGTAACTGGCACATGAATAATCATATCCTCATTGTGTAAATGAATAGTGACACGCATGTAATACATCCTAACCAATTTACATGATTGAAAGCTAGGAAGTAAACAAAAACTCCCAAATCTGTTAGATTTGATGGCTTTATCCAGATATTTAATATACATCGAGTTTAAGTTAAGGTGTAGCTGCATAGTTCTCGTATGTTGGCCTTTTATCAGTCGACAAGTATCCATAGTAATGCTGGTATCTATCGATGTAGTAACATATGAAGTTGATAGATAGCTTAAGCATTTTAAATCGGACATTGATTGCGGATCTGGGGTAAAACTGGGAATCAGTTTTCTGAGCTTATTTATCTCTTTAAGCAACATAATAGCTGGTCTTATGACCAAATCATCGAAGGTAAGATTAGTCTGGTTTAGGAACAACATACTGTGATCTATTTCTTGTGGGATTGAATAGTCGGTGGAGTTAATTGAAACAACCACTAGCTCACAAAAAATCCGTTTAATTACAGACAACGGTTCAGTGGTCGAGTCGTAAATTAAATCAAGTGGAATCTCTAGCGATTGCGGGATATGGCATAGATGTGGAGGATAATATTTGAATTTGTACTCTCTGTTGTGCACTATGGCTGTTACTCTTCGACTCTTCAGTATAGCAGAAAATTCGTTTCTCTCTGTATTATTGCTCTGAAGTTGGTCTACGTAATAACCGATCTTGTATCTTGATTTCAAGTATCGACTACTGGACGAGGAAAGTTCCAGATCAACTTCATCAATCAAAGACTTGCACATAGAAGTTAGTTCATTATCATTGACCTTCACAGGAAGATTCGCCCTGGGGATTATTCTTACCGGCCTGCTGATATCTGCTAGTACATAATATTCGTTATTCTTATTGCATATCAATGCGCTTCGAATGCTATATCTTATTGATGCAGGCATCAAATCATTGATATGCTCCCCACAGCTCGGTGGAGTTTGTAAATGCTTCCCCAAGTGATTTCCGCAAACACACTCAAGCAAGTTCGAAGGTACCCTAAACGTGAAAAATCTCTTGTACTTGATCTGAGGCAATAATGTCGTTCCCATGGTTAAATAAGTTCCATCATCGGGATCAATGAGCGTCTCAATGCCATCGTAATTCAATGATGCCTTGAAATCTATCGTCTGAAGGAATTTATCACATTTGCGATCTTTGCCGTAAATTCCTTCAAAAAGAACATAATAGACATTTAATGGTATTGCCTTGGATGTTAAATTTTCAATAGTAATATACCCTCTTACAGTATCTCCTTGCTTATATTCTATTGTTTCATTGTTTATTATTACTGATTTACCTAGTTCAATGTCATTTTTGGTGAAGAAAATATCTTGCTTTACCATATCTTGCAAAAAAGCTAGGGAATCCAAATTATCAAGCACCGTAATCGTATTTTCTGAGCATGAATTAAAGGATTGAACGGATATGGTAGGATCAAGACAAGCCGATGAATTATAAGCCGGTGGTTCGTGATGAAATTGGTATACCTCATCTCCAGGATTTAATTTTTTCTTTACTATACCTTTATCCATATGATAAGAAGGCAAGATGTTATAACTTGAATTATCCTGTCTATATCTCGATATTAAGTCTTCCCTTTCATTTCCCTTTGAGAACATTATTATTTGCTTGAACTAGGAGTCTTTAGAAATAATTAATGCTTTAGTATCGCTTATGGTACTCGAGATTTCCAGAATCTTTTGATGATAAGATCGACATATTTTCGCGGGGATGTGACCGGTGATTACATTTACGAAAGACGATTATAGAATCAATATTTATAAATTCCATAACTTTTAAGTACATTTTATATGTATATTATATTATTTCGTCTAGCGGCCGAATTTCTTCAATTCCCAGTACCTTAACCATGGAAAAACGATCCCACTAAGGCCCATACATAACCACATTGCAATATCACCTCCAAACTCACCTCCACTTAATCTTGCTAACGGGCCTACCCAATAAACCTGGGCCATACCAATGGCAGCACCCGCAGCACCAACAATGAATGCTGCGGTGGATGCTAAACCTCTACTCAATTTCTCATAATCATGCCAGATCTTGAAGTTGTAATATTGGTCATGTCTCGTTTGCTTATATGTAATTAAGCTAGAACTGGAATTTAAAGATTTCTGCAGATCATCATCGGCAAACTCCTTTTTGTATAAATGAATAAACCTCTTTGACCTAAAAATCAAGTTCTCTTCAAGTAACATAACGAAATACATGGATATCCAGTAACCAACCATTGGTAAGAAATTTCCTAAAACAGTAGCCAACTTATTTCTTCCAACTAACGCACAAAGAAGATATATTGCTGTTAATACAATAGCCCATATCCATCTTGGCACTTTGGAGAATCCAATACCTGCCAATTGAACGCCAAATGCTGCCGAATAAGTATTTATAATATTATTTGAGACTAAGGATAAGAATATTACCATGAGCAAAAATTTCCCTCCTGCGCCCCAAGGTTTAAAGGCTTCATTCAATAGACCTCCCATCCCGTACACTTCATACACATCTCCCCATGGCTTGTATGATAATGCAACATTACCTATGAGTAACCCAAGAACACCAACGAAGCTTGTTGGAATTAGAATACCAAAGAACGTAAGGCAATAAACTTGAACATCAGGGGTATTTTCTGGGAATAATATATAATAATCGGAAGCAATGGAACCCCATGTTGCGGTTGTTGAATATGATAACGAAAAAAATGATAACCAATTGCCTTTAACTGTATCTGACATGCCTCTGATAGCTTCACCATCAAGATTCGATAAAAGGTGAAATTTTTGAGAAGCCACAACGTACAACAACAAAAACGATACGTTTACGGGTATACTCAAAAAAGTTTCAACTCTTAATAAGTGTTTAATGCCACCAATTGCGACAGATAAAGATATTATGGCCACGATGATAATACCAACAACAAGAGGTATCTTCCCGTCACTTACACTTTGTAATATTTGGCCCCCAACGACACTATTGACTACAGACCAACCCATAACCCCAATTATACTAACAAGACTAACTAATTTCACAAACCACCAACCAAATAAAAATCTAGCACTTACCATTTGACGGCAACCTGATCTTGGGCCCATTAATGAGCAGTACGCAGCGATACCGCATCCGATCGCTTGTCCAAGTAAACTTGATACTAACGATTTTTCCAATCCTAATTCAAAAATTAATGGTCCCAATAAAAATGTAGACATGGAACTTAAACCACCACAGGCTGATAACCATAATCCAATAACAGATATTAATTGTTTGACTTTATTTGTGGATCTTTCATACGGCTCGATTCTCTCTATACCTCTCGTCTCTACTCCCAAAGCATCTAATTTTTTAGATAATCTTTGAATAAAATTCCAAATCGATGACGACGAATTCTCTGATTCATTTGTTGGTATTGTTTCCAACGCAACGTCTTCTTTCGGGCTAGAAATATTTATCTTTTCTGAGTCCTTCTCCATATCTTTGGTCGTCATTATGGATATCGAGTATAAAAATAACTATAAATCTAAAAGTATTGACTCGTTCCCAGAACTTTTTTTTTAATAGTTCAGCGGCTGAATCTTAATGACTCAGATATGACTCCAATGCAGTGTAAAAAAATGCATAAAATCTGTACCAATGTTTTAGTTCAAGATATGATTATACAACTATAGTATACTCTTCCATCATCTTCTTCGTTGTTAATTCTGAAATTTGAATTTGTAGTCTCCTATAATAAAATCAACTGACTCGTAACTTGATATAAAAAATGAAATGATGAAGGAAAAAATTAAGTAACCCGACGCGGGGATCGAACCCGCAACCTTTTGATCGCTTCTCTTGAATAAGAGTCAAACGCTCTACCGATTGAGCTAGCCAGGCTGCTAATCTTGAGAAGTGTTATTGTTGGCTGAATATATATCTTTATCTAAGTATAATAGACTTAAAACCACATCCAAATACAAGCTGATTTCTAATACAAAAATAAATTCAAATAATTAAGTATCCGTTTATCGGTTATTTAGCTGAAAGTTCTAAATATGTTTCTGGAAATGTGTTATTGTGGCTAGAATACTCAAAAAGCGTCAATAATAGGAATTTGTAGTATCCCAATGTGGCTCGATTAAATTACAAAAACCTTAAATTGCGAAAATACAAAAATAAAATCCCACATTACCTGCGATTTACATAATAGCCAAGATCATTATAGCATTCTCTTAGATTGCACCATTAAGGATCTATGCAAGGTATATAGTACCCCGAATAGCCATACGTTTGGTAGCTAGCAACATATGAGAATTGTTTCAACTTTGTAATGTCTTGCTGCCCTTATGAAAAAAAGCAATTCTCGCGTTGTTTACGATCTATCATAACAATCCAGCTCCTAGCCAAAGCAAGTACATAATAAGATGTCACAAAGAACAATAACGGATTTATCTAAGGCGCTGCAACGAGTACGTTTACCCGTAATCAAGGGTCGTGCTGGTGGTGCGAAACTACTAATTCATATGTAAAAACCACAGTACCTGCGCATCTTCATACATTGGTTTGATAAGCTGATTGTATAGTTACTTACAGCGTAATTATAATTTACGTCACTAGCACCAGTGTTGCGAATCCCTAAGCCTATCTATGCTGATCCCCTATCTCAAGGCTACCGAGATAAGGCGATAAACTACAGATTTGCTTCGAAAAGGAACTCGCACGGGGCACCTTGCTAAATAAAACATACACACCCAGTGATAAAATCACCAGCAACCACCAACTGCACCCCGTGTTATCAATTATTATATGTACCACAAAATAATACACTGGTGGCTATGGTGGATTCTACGCAGCTGGGTGCTAGAGGCATTATTTTCAAGTTGTGGTTAACATTCCACTTCTACGTGTACTTCGATACATATAGTATTATCATCATGCACCATATAACCCGATTGCTCCGACTTGTTAGTATGACTATCAGAATAATATGAATTGTATCTTCTTTAACTCAGATAATGTAGATAAGGTTGATTCATTTAGCTCATCATATAATATACATACAGATAAATTATCAACATTTGTTCGTAGTAAAACAAGTGAATAACACTAAACAAGACTTCTCAAATAACATCATATACATTTGAAAGTCTAGAATAAGAACATTATATGTAACCCAATGTAGACGTTGTAACCTAATACTCTAAAACATGTCAACCACATAAGAAAACTTTTTCTTTGCCGGAAAACCGAGCAAGAAATTAAAAAAAACCCACATGTCCGGGTAAACATTACTGCACAATCGGGTTATTAGAAGGGATGCAAGTTAATATAAATAACTGCATCATGCCCTTAATTTCGAATTCTGATAGTGAACCCTCTACTATTGCCTGTAAACTGGGAAAACATGATTCAGTATTTGGAACTCATAGAAAGCAAGGTTACTCTAGTGAGTAATTCTCTCTTACTTATCATCGTTGTCCCACTTTTATTGGTGGGTATAATCGACGCGATGACTTACATAGTAAGTGTTAGCTTGAACTACACATTGAAAAGTGCCTCAAGTGGTAGCAGTTCGAAACTGGTATTAGAAAACGATAAATACTTCAGGGCTTTGAAGGAGTTCAAGATCAAGTCAATACACTGGTCGATCAAATTTTTTGAAGATAAGCAATTGGATATGACCAGAAACTTTCAACAGATGTTCATCTCAAGATTAGTCAAGGTACGAAAGGAGGATTGAGCTCATAAAGGCTACGTCCCATTTAGTTCTATGTCGCAGGTCGGTGAATTAATTGGTTCTATCTTCACATAATTTACTAGTACTATTGATTAATTGGTACACTTGATAGAGGTATACTGAGTATGCCGTTATTTATTATTTATTTTAAACTATTTATTATTTATTTATTTATTCCAAATACTTTGGATTTAATTCTTGATTTACAATCAACATTCGTTTACTATAGGGCAATGAAGTGTAGTACCGGGTGAAAACGGCCACTGAGGCAGTCTGATCATCTTCCCGTATATATGCGCGGGACGCCAATTTGTGTAAAACTTTATCTGAGCCCTTTCACAACTTATCTGAATGTAGAAATATTTTCATGCAAAGAAGACAATAAGATTTTGTTAGAACAGAAAATCAGGTGGTGGGAAGATAAACCCGACAACTGGCTGTACCAGAGTCGAAACAAGCCGAGGTAGCGCACTTAACTAATGGGTGGTACTGCTTGGAAGATTTCCATGAATACTAACAACAGTTAAACCAAAGGCTATGAAACTACTTTGTGGGGCACTAGGCGGACAAAATGCGTAGGCGAATTATCTAAACAAAGTACTTGTTGTACAAAAAGACCCTATTGTTACTAGATCAGGCTGCCCCACGCCCTCCTCCAAAAAACGTTCATTCTCATCTCATAGGTAGCCGAGGTACTTTCTCAAAGTACTCGCAAGACACGTCTTTTAAGTGATAGTAGTTCCAGGTCCCAGCCAGGAGATAGAATTATAGGTCTATTATCAAGGAGACTATAAATGTCAACCTCAACTGCGAACTGGGCTTGTTGTGGTTAATCAATAGTAAAAACCATGATACGTTCGACTCAATTGTGTCGCCCAGAAATATGACTTCGTGGCCAAGTTGGCTAAGGCGTGAGACTGTTAATCTCAAGATCGTGAGTTCGACCCTCACCGAGGTCGTTTATTTTTTGGACTTATTATACTTGCGCACGTCTTTCATAAGTCAGCCGCTCCTTTCACCATACTATAATAACGATTTTGCATTCCTTTAGTATTCATTTCACTCAGTCTCTGAATTACCTGCGGTTTAAATTACACACTGCTTCTTCTTCATCTAAATTTAGAAACATAACCATCTACCTTTCTTCGTATACATACTTTTACAACATTTTTGTATACATTGTTAGTAATAAGTCTCTTTAGGCTCTACTGGCAAATAAATAAATTGTCTTAAATTATTATTCTCGTGCTGACAGAATGAGTGCAACATTCTCGTACATCATCTCTGTTATTGTACTCCAAACAGTCATATTTAGTGTGCAGCCATTAAGATACTACCAAAGCATACATAGTATCCTTATTTGGGCTATCCTATCTTTTTTGGAGCATTGTGTATACTGTAAATTACTCCTGAACACCAAAACGGTAGAACTTAACATTGAATGATGACATGGTTTATGGGTAAACTAATTAATCTTGCTTACTTAATCAAGTCAATGATGCCCACGTTGGCTGCAATATTGATTTCTGACCCATAAAGAAGAAAGTTCGACCCTAGTAGGATTGCTGAACAACTATTGTCTATGTTTATTAAGTAACGTGGCCGACCATAATAGTGTTGAGTATTATATTCCACTTTGCCCTCCTAGTCTCATAACTTATTTAAATATTAGCCATCGCCAGCATCTTAATTTGAAAATTAAAATAGACTAAATATTCCTTTCTCTTTCTTTAGTTGATTTCGAGCTAATTAAGATTATCATTCTTGGGATTAGCATCAACTCTCAAGTTGGACATTCATTTAGACCGATTAGGTATTCAATTTTATTTCGTTCTTTTTTAAAAGTCGTGTGCTTTAATTAGTAAAGTTAAGATTATAATATGGGATTAGAGAACATTGTATCACCACTATTACAGACATCAAGGTCCAAAAAGAAGGCTATAGTATTCAGCATCCTTTTGCTATGGATTGTAATTATCAACTTATGGATACATAATTATAAACACAAACATACATTTAAGACAGTCACAGGATCTATTTATGATACGGTTAACAATTTGTCATTCAATAATAACCACAATGAAGACAGTAAAGAAAACCTCTTGGATGATGAAACCATTAAATACTTCATGAAAGCCAATGATATTAAAGATGTGAGATCTATCGATGCACATTCCACCACTTACGACTTAATGTTACAAAACCATGGTCTCAGCAGCATGTTGAAGGACTTGCCATTCAACGAGAGATGTGACTTATATTTCAAGAACTTATTTACCACCGACATGAATTGGTATATAGATCCTAATAAGGATTTTCAGTTAGAAAACAGATATGAATTCAGCTATGACCTGTTTAGGAATAATAAAATTAACGAGGTAAAAGAAGCATACGCTAAAGAAAATGGCATTGATGCTAAACTAGTTGAGGACAGCGCCGTTGAACATCGTGTAAAATTGAGGTATGATACTTTCTGGAAAAAGACCATGCAAACAGAACAGATGATGACAGACTATATATCGCATGTTAGGATATTCAACAAGTGTTACTTAACTTCTGATAATCAAAACGAAGCTTCACAAGCGAAGAAATTGGTAGCTGGCCAAAGTAAGATTATTAAGTCTTTGAGCGAAAAGGATTTGATCAAAGATGGAAAGAAAAGGTTTAAATCTACAGCGAAAGAATCGTTATTAAACACTGATAGTTTTGAATCGTGCACAGACTTGGAATCAAGAATCTACAAATGGCTTTCATTTTCATTCCCCATTTATGAAAGATTCACAGGTGAAATTGTGTTAACCCCACCTAATTTAAGCAAATATGTTTCCCATCCAGGAGTTTTCAGACCTACTAATCAAAAAGTTCATGATGCTCGTGGTAAAGCAGGAAAAATCAAATCCAAGTTGACAAACAACAAAGCATGCTTTTTGCAGAGATTTAAGAATAAGATGAATGGAAAAGGTATCGTATTATCAATAGGGGATAAGCATGTTAGTGATACTGTTAAATTGATTCATTTATTGAGGGCATTGAATAACAAGTTTCCAATTGAAATCGTGTATAATGGTGGCATCTCTGAAGCATCTAAGAGCCGTATTGTCACTGCTGCGAGACAAAGGTTCATCGATTTGCCTAGTTCATTTAAAAAGATCGCTCATCATTTACCAGACGATTACTTTGATGATACCGATCATGGATTACCAAAGCAAGAAGTTTGGTTCGTTAATGTTCAAAACGTTATCCATGATCATTACAAAGAAAAGTTTGATAAGTTTGCGAATAAATTCTTAGCAGCCTTGTTCAATTCATTTGAGGAATACATACTTCTCGATGCTGATACGGTATTGCTTCAGACTCCAGAATATTTCTTCAGCCTCATGGGTTATAAGAAGAGAGGTGCTTATTTTTATAAAGATAGGACGGCTCCTGAATTCAGGCCACCGGGGGATACTAAATTTTTTGAGAAGATGACTCCATCAATCATTGACCACGCAATGTTCAATATTCCTATTGTTACCAGCCACACGTTAGATTTGAGTTTCTTCGATGGTATGGGACATTTCATGGAAAGTGGATTGGTCGTCATCGATAGAAATTTACATTTCAACTCCATTTTAATGATGATGCAATTGAACTTCATGAATCCAGTCACTTCAAGGGTTTATGGTGACAAAGAAATATTTTGGTTAGCATTCGCTATTAATGGGGATGAAGGTTTCGAATTTAATAGATACCATGCCGCCGCCATTGGTGTAGAGACTCATATGGAAGATAGAGTCGGCTTGGAAGGTAAACCATTGAAATCAAAAGAAATATGCTCTGCTCATCCGGGTCATATCAATGGGGAGGACGGTAAGACCTTATTGTGGTTTAATTCTGGTTTCCAATTCTGTGGTCAGGCACCGGATGTAGATTACGAAAAAGAATTCAAGTTTCATACCCGTGTTAAATTCTTGAAAACTATCGAGGAAATGAAGATTTTTTTCCAGAATCCTATCATTCTTAAACACGCTATTGTCCCTCCCTTCAAAAACAAATTAGAAACATTGTGTGAAAATACAGATGGAGAGCCGAAGGAAGCTTGGTTCATGGATAAAGGGTACTGCAACTCCTATTTATGGTGTAGTTATTCCCTTATTGGTGGTCGTACCGAGGATGGTGGTGACAATACCCAGATCGGAAAATTTATCGAATTTGATCAAAAGTCGATAGATTTGTTTTCATATTATGGTGATATTTGGGTTGGGAATGAATAAATCTTTTTATAATCTACATTATTAATCCACTACTTACGTGTTTTACTATTACTAATCTGTGGGAACAATTTAATAGTTTTACGACCACGCTTTTCTAGGCCGCAGACTAGGGTTTGCGTCGTGCTATTCCCAAGACGTAATTGATATTATATAATTACGTCACAAAGGCGTATAACAAAATTCAACAGTCAGCAAAATTGCCTGGAAGATAGGATAAGCATTGACTTCCGGAAATGTTCGATATATAGTTGAGTCTCTTACATCTACTGAATGGCATTATAATGCATGCATATAATAGCTTCGACGTGTAGATCGCTGTTAATATATACCATATTCTACTTCAAGATCGACGTAGAGTCAATTAAAATTAAATTCCAAGTTTGTCCTCTCCAATAATCCTCAGTGACAAAGTAAATCGGCCATTGGATTGTATCGAATATTCTATTGAATCTTTGACAGCTTTACTTGGGATTCTACTTTTCAAGGATCTAAAGATACTAATTTCGAGTTTCCTTAAGAATAGGATTTATTGTCCTCTTGGTTTTATATCGTAGTAATTTTCGTCACCTTCAAGTCGGTTTTGAAGCGATAAGTAGAATATCATTGTACCAATATTCATGTGTAAAACAGAGAATTTAATGCCACAAGAGAAAAGATGATCTGAGAGGAATTTTTGTCAATGCTGGCAATTCTGTTAATTTTAATTTTGAAGGCTAGTTCACTTACAAATACAATTTGATATCACAATATACTGAGTAGATGAATGCGGGCGTATCTGATTTAGAAATTAAGGTTGGTAGAAAATTATGTTAATGGCTCTGTGCTTAGCAGAAGAAGATGAGAAGTATTACTTTAAACACCGCAGTTACTCTTGGACAATACAGACAGATATAACATGAACATGACTGTCCATAAGATAGCTATTGCTGAATAAGAAAATAACTTACCGAAGAGTCTGAACCGAAATATGAGGTAATGTAAAACTAACCGGGCCTAATATAGAAAATTGTTTGAATTATTAAACGGAACAAAAAAGTATAATTTAATGGTACCATCTCTTCATTGAATCTAACAGTAATTCGATTATTCTTATTCCTGTACATCAGTCCTCCATATTTGATAAATAATCTAACACATAAAGCGCATACTTTCATCTGAAGATAAATACTATAGGGCTAGAGTACTGGCAAAGATAATGGAAACGAATAACATTAAAAATATATTAATTATTCACACCATTATTAAGGATTGGCTAGTGAAATAGGGATACTATAGATTTGCTAGAACAATGAAGATGATTCATCTAAGTAGACAAATGTAAGAAGATTGTTGTATCTAATAATAATATTGCATCGAGTTCCTGAGTTTAACCCCTTAAATACTGCCTTGTAAATGAGATGCAAGAAGGTAGGGTTGTAAGATCCTATTACAGGAGGGTAAGAGTTTTTCATATATGTAGGCGTAGAAGAGTAGACACTCGTTAAAATGTTTTCAATTTAATTTAACGAATATATCTTCTTCTTTTGAAGGGATATACGAATGTTGAGAAGTTGTCGGTAGGGCACAAGGTTCATATGCGATACTTGCCTCCTGAAGAACTTTTGAGATAGATTTATGAAACTAAGCCGCCCCAGCCAAAATCGAATAAATTATTTAAAATTCCAGGCTCTCTCATTTTATAAAATTTTCTAACACATGTATGTTTTTTTCGACTGCCAACTTTAACTAATAGATAACTTCTCTTTGTAACCGTGATGAAGAAATAACCCAAGGACTATCAACGGTATTTACCTAATGCCTCTCTCAAGAAGTGACGTGGTGGGACTTTTACTATGTCCTCTTTTCGAATAAAGCCTCTCCCCAAATTTCAGAATGATGGTAAGATTGCTTCTATCATATTTCATAAGATAAACTCTTTCAATTTCAACAATAAGTTCACAATATTCTTGGTTCTATTGCAGCGTGCTATTCACTATCTTCAACAAGTCATAGGGTGTAGTAAAATAAGGTATTCTATTTTTTTATTTTTTACAATCAGCTCGTATGATCTATGATCGCCTACACATTAAAATACTTCAATTCCACTTCAATCCATAGTTCAAAGTGATTTATGCTATGTTCTAATATCTTGCAACGACCCTTAAAATGTTCTCCCAAAAATTATATGTCTATTTCAGTGTTAATTACACGTACTTTGGCCATCTTCACAGATTCTTGTCGGCAGTCACATCAGGAAGCTATCAACCTCTTTGCAATCTGCTTCAACTAGTAATAAATCAGACTTTTTTTGTTTCTTCATAACTAGCCATCATTGAGGTCAGTTTCACGTAGCGATATATTATCTTCAATTTAACCCAAATTCTACCACTCCAGCGCTATCATTCAACTATATACATCTTTGAATCCTTTCTAGTTCCCAAATACAGAACACGTCACTTTCTTAGTAAAAGTAACCGAAATCTACATGTACTAGATCATAGTAATTTGTCATCTTGAGAATATTCGCTAACGTAACGCGATTTTATAGTTGAATTATTAAACTTTCTGAATTCCCCCTCCATGAGGTAGGAACTTGATTTATTGTTTTCTCTTAAATAAAGCATGTACCTACAACCCAATATTTCCATGTCTCATAGAAAATCTAAGTCAGACTAAGAGTATAAATTAGCGAGGAGATTTCTGTATTTTAAAATAAAGTTTGTCTACCCGTCTATTAAATATACGAGGCCATTTGTGTCGGGCTTAGATTTGAAAGGAGAGATATTTCATTTGTATATGAGTCTTTATAATCCCGATTAAGTGAAACAAGGAAAAGGTGAGATGCTATACAGTTATTTATCTCGATGGCCTGGGTTAATAAGATACGATCATACAACATTTGTTAATTGAAAACTATGGAGACTAATAAAGAAGAAAACGTATTTTTAAAATCAGCTGTTGACGCTCAAAGCGTTTACATGGTGGTTTCTCCATTCTCAGAATGGCCTTAGCAGATATAAGGTCCAGTTTTACATTCGAAAATAATATTTTTGAAATACTATATACGCAAACTCTGATGTCTGCTGTCGTGACACCAATCTAAATTCGATACTTGTTTCTCCATTTCGATGGTCATCTCCGATACGTCTTCATCAAAAAATCGAAAAAAGCTATTACCTCCATGATGGTGGCAGCGAATTGAAATACCTTACTTTAAAAGCCGGTTTTTTCGGAAGACTGGTATTAAAAATATATGTACCGCTTGGTGTATATCTAACGACAAAGATAGAAAAAAGTTCAACGAAATGTATGCTGAAAGGTCAAGCATTTCCCAAGATGAAACAGAAAGTGCTTGTAGTAAATAAGTAGCTGGTCCATGCGCTATTGTTGATTGATTGCGAGAGTGTTGATTCTTTTCTTCAGTGAGATACTGTATAAAAATATAGATAAAGTTCTTGAGTCAGTCATTTATTAGACTGAATGTATTATGCTACAATCTATCTTCCAATCCATCTCTTTTCATCCTTAATCTTTTCATTATTATATATGTATGTTTTATGAATTTTAATTGCAAACTACTAAATATCAGACTTTAACTAACATAGAATTATAATAAACTTACTGGACGGGTATTAGAAGCAGTTTATAATTGTTACAACATTTCATATCCCGGTATTCCTAGATAGACTCTTCCTCGATTTTCTAACGGTTCGTAGATATAGAACCTCATTAGAACTAGCCCAAGATTGCTCTTATTTTCTAACCTCTGTATGTTTTATAAGAAGTTATAATTCTCGGATCTATGGGAATATAACATCCATACATGTCTTTAAAAATTGTCTAGAAGCTCTCCCTCTATTTTATAATGATGGTTCTAGAACACAGAAAATGTTACTTATTCGATATATTCTCTGCTACCTAGTTTATACAAAAGAAAGGAATCGACATTTATTACACCATTGGTTGAACCAATCCCTAGTACATTCACAAAAGATAAAGCTCTTACACTGGTACAATGGGTTTTACCTTTATTGGCCTATAGTAACATCGCATTCAATCAATAAGTTATTGATCAACAAGATACTTCGGATTGTAGCTCTAAAAGTATGATTACTGAAGCTATATTGCTATTCCACTGCCTTATATTAATCTATAAGGCTTCACTAGCCTCCACCCATTTTGCATGTTCACTATATCATCATCTTGTTCTTCGTTATACGTCAGTAGTCAGGGGACAAAGTTTCTAATTTTGAAGTATATAAGAAATCTAATTGAAACGAACCACGTGGAATCTTTATTGTGTTGGTTTTGTGTCACTATCAGAATCTATACTGATTCTGAAACAAATCATTGTAAGAACCATAAATAGTTATGCTAGTGATACTGATAGTCGTACAAGGATATGGAAATAACTTTAATAAGTGAAACGAAATAAGAATATAAATTAGGAATGAATCTTCAAGAAGAAGTTGATCTTCTCTAATTAACGAACAGCAATTAAGCAGAATATACTTAATTAAGACTATCCTTAAAGTTATCGATAGGTAGATCGATCACTTAACTATTTCTATAGCAACCAGTATTGATATATAACACCAGTATTTCTAGAATATTAAATACGTAAGTATCCTTCCCAATATTTTAGGTATTCACACTACCTTTATCAAGAATTCCTATATATTGCCACGAACATTTTTAAATAGACGGATGTTTCAACATAATTTTTTTTTTTCATTATTTGGCGTATCATGTAAAGTACAATCATATCATATGGAACCAGATGTGATATTGAACAATGAAAGACCTAAATAGGTCTAAAAATATAATTTATTGTTAACAGTGAAGTGCGGAATAACTGCATGTATAAGATTATACGAAAGAAGTAAATAATATTCGAAATATAGTCGTTTCAGCATTCATGCTACCACACCTTTTAACGGCTATTAAATGAAAACGGGTATTTGTCAAAGATTGTGAGATAAGTTGTCATCGAATCCAGGCAAAAGCCTTCTATTTCATATATTTCTTTATTAATGAACAAGACGCTTATAAGCAATCTGCTTAGTAATCAAGTACGTAACATGCTTCATATTTCGACTCGTAAATCTCGAAAAAATTGATGCACAACGATTATGCTCGGACACGGAGACAGCTGTATTCAACAGGTTGCGACAATAAAATTCAACCATATGGTTTAAAGTTGCGAAAACTTTTTTTGATTAATTCATGAGCCACTGACTAATACAGTTTAGATTCATTTCATACAATTCTAACTTATCTTTTTTATTTGCGGTCGAATTATGGGTTGTATCTTCCTTAATGTTGCGTCTGGAAAATTAAATAAGAAATACAGCTGCAGAAATATTGGGACTATTAGAGGATTATGTAATACATATGTGTTTCATAGAGGAATGAACCATACCTGTAGGAGTTGATTGAGCTATGCTGCAAGAGAAATCAAGGAACTTTGTTTTGACCAATTTATCAATTATGCTGATGTTCATATATTCAACATCGAGACCTAAGGAGCACAATTTGCTTGATGGCTAATTAGACTATAAATTATCATGACACATACTATGGATTTTTTTTTTAAAAAAAAACAAAAGCAAAAAGGACGAAAATTTCGAAATGAGATAGTTGGATGTTTTGAAATATCGATATTTTATCCTATGCATTAATGACTCTCCAGTTTTGCAGTAACAGTAAAATAATCCAATGTATGGAAAACCTAAATCAATTGAATTTATACAAAATATGTATAAAAATAAATTTGGAATAAATCAATTGACTATTATTAAGTTCAACCCTATCTTGATTTCGAAACTCTGAGAAGGAACAACTTTTTATTGAGTTCTGATTCATAACAAGTATATTTAGAAGTTAGTCATTACGATGCTTATATTATTAATATTTAGAGTAGTTATACTCTAGTAAATAATGTATGAGCGATATTCACTTTGAATATCAGGTGGTTTAGCAACTTATTTCCTAATTAATCCAAGTGGGATATTATGGGATAATTAAATTATTGATACTTTGTTTAAATAATTATTTTACTACCACTAAAGACCAGATTTATTAATATTTAAGGTATAAAGGCAATTATTTAGCATTATATACAGCCATATGTGAAATAGAACTATAAGCATTGATAAAATTTATCAGTTTGTCTTAAAGTAATAACAGATGTATATATTCTAGTTATAACACATATAACATAAACAAATGGATAATTTATTTTCATGTATCTCTTCTTAATACTTTCAAGTTACTCAGATGTTTCATTTCCACTTGAGTTTTATCCTTCATTTTGATGTTTTGATTGGGGTTTACTCGTTTTTATCATGTAAAGTATTAGTTCTCAACTTCTTCTCAATTGTATAATGTATCTATAACTATTAATATACTAGTAACAAGAAATATATGTTTAGATAATGAATTAACTAATTTAATATATATTGTAAAGCTGACTTGCTCAGTAATAGGATTGATAACTGTTGTCGATTTTTTGAATTGTGTAATTCAAATTGTCTTTTTTAGATGGTATGTGACGGTTCTTTAATTCACAGCAAGACTATTTCCGAGATATTTTTTAACAATTAATTAATTACATGCAACAGTTTCTGATTTCCCTAGAACAAACCCCACTCTATTGAAGATTTTCACTTAAAATAGACCCAAACAAATTTTTTTGAATAAAGTTTATTAAAGGAAAAATTGTTAAATACGTGGAAATTGGGTCACTCGTTAGGCAATATTTTTAATTTAATCCAGTCAACTAGCAAAGAAATAATTGTATAAAATTCATTGGAGAAATATACAATATACATATTGAGTGATTACCATTATACCGAGTTTCCTTAGAACTGAACTATAATAAACAAGCCCGACCACTCCTACATTTGGGAGAAATGTGTTCGATACACCACAAGGAAAAAAAAACTACTGAACACGGATCTACAATGTTTCTATAGATATGCCCCTATCCAAGACCTGCTTAATACAATTACCATTATAGCAAGACATAGCACGCCATATTGAAATAAATTAAATCGCAAAAAGATCAAAAGCTTTCATTTAAGACAGTTTGAAAGATATCACTAATGCATATGTATCTGGCATGAAAAATGATATCGAGTTTACTGGCGATGGCTTGAGTTATGCCAAATAATTATATCCCGCTGGTTATATAGTTCCTATGTGTTTTAGAATGTTATTTGTCCAAGACCCTGGGCCAGTTATACACACCCTGTTTTGGAATTATTTTGGGGTGTTTTGACCTTTTGTGGGGCGGCTGTCAGAAATTCGAGTAATATGTTTGCCTTGAGGTTTTTAGCAGAAGGCTCTATATTTTGTACAGTCGTACACATTTTGGGGTCTTGGTATAAAAGAGATGAAATATATTGAAGAGTAATGGTGTTTTCAATTTCTTCTAGTTTAGGTGGTATGTTTTGTGGGTACTTACAATCAGCAGCTTTATGAAAATTTAAGCAGCAAAAGTGGATTAGCAGGATGGAAATGAAGTTTCGTTATTGATGGCATTTTTACTGTGCCTATTTCTTTTTTGGTTTTTTTTGTTTTTCCTGGGGTACCTTACCAAGTCAAAAAGATATAGTGGCTTTCAGTGGAAGACTTAAGACTTGCTATAGAAAAGACTCAAACTGCAGGAATTGCGAAGCCTGGTGCATTGAATTCTGGTTTAGTGAAAAGAATCTTTTTAAGATGGCACATACACTTTTTTTACTATACACTGCAAATGGGCGGAGGCGCTACAAGCCCATACAAAAACTGGAAGCCTGGTTTTGTTTACTTTTGGGAGCCATAAACCACGACCCCTCTGTCGTCGCATTCGCCTCTGAATCTTCGTAGGCGCTTAACAGAGAGTTTTCAGGCCACGGCCCTAGGAAAGTTTTTTGTTCCCTCGGATTCTGGGATGTTGAGGTGTAGGGATGTTGAGGTGTAGCAAAAGCAGCTATTAAGGTGGACCCAAGTTGACAAATTTACAAATCTGCAGGTGCAACCCCAACTGCTCATGCATCTGAAATATTCTCAAGAGTTAAAGAACGGTATTAGCTGGTAAATTATCTGATATCTTAGAATTACATGCTGGTAAATACCCATGTTGTGATCTACGACAAGTGGCTACAAGTTGTGTAAGTTTCGAAGATGTGTCTTGTAAAATTATTGCTGAAGTCATATCTACCTATCCAGATAGGGGTTCTAAATCAGCCGGCGAGCAATTAGTTAACGCTGGAGTTATCACTTTGGCTAGAGAATTTGAGCTATTACCGGGCCATGGCAGAATATTGGAGCCCCGCCAGTATAACAATTGGATTGTCGGTAGAATGAAACATGGTATACTCACATCGTTGGATGAATCAAAATATACAACCTTTATCCCATTAGAAGAAGCTGAAAGAATTCTTCAAACATTGAACCAGAAAGCGGATCAAGAGAAGATATCGACGGAGATTGCAGAGTTGAAGGAGAGTGTTATGCTAGACCAATTGGCTAAGGATACGACATACTTAGATTTATTAAGGAAGAAAAATTATAAAAGTTCCATAGTTGGAATATCAGCTCAAATATGGAATCAATTGACTGGTATGAATGTCATGATGTACTATGTTGTTTACATATTTGAAATGGTAGGTTTCACTGGTAACACAAACCTTGTTAGTTCCAGCATTCAGTATGTCATAAATTTCTGTGTCACTATTGTTTCATTACCTTTGCCAGATTATGTTGGACGGAGGAATTTGATGGTAGTCGGTGGAGTCGTAATGATGGTTTGGCTATGTTTAGTCGGTGGGTTGTTTGCCAGTTATTCAGAACGTATTCCTAACGTACCTGGTGATGCTACAGTTATAAAAGTTGATAATAAAGCAGCTGGTAAGGCTATTGTTGCTTGCTCTTATCCCTTTGTAGCTACTTTCGCATCAGCAAGGGCTGTATGTTCCTGGGCATTTGTTGCAGAGATATTTCCTAACAGAACAAGATCAAAGGGTACTCTGTTGCAGTCGCTAGTGATTGGGCTTTCGCGCTTGCTATGTTCACTCCCCCTGTATTTAGGAATATTACTTGGAAAACCTACTTCGTATATTCGCATCATTTTGTGGTGCCATGAGTATACATGCTTTTTTCTTCTATCCAGAAACTAAAGGCAAGACCCTAGAAGAGGTTGATATGTTTTTCCAATCTGGTATTCCCGCATGGAAGAACAAGGACTTTATTCCTCCAGTTTATGAAAACGGAAGTGATTTAGACAAGACCACGGTATCCCATGTTGAAGAATTACCCAAATCGTTACAAGTATAAAAGCAGTGATAATTTATAGGCTCCAGTAGTACAATACTTGCTAATATATTTAGCGTCAATTTTTATGTGTGAATTATTCAAAGAGCTCACAACTTGTATGCTTCCATTTGCAGTAGGAGCTGCTCTGTCTCTTGCAAACACAGTCTCAAGTAAGAGTGCATACTTTTTTTTTTTTTCATTTTATACTGAATTATTAAGATATTAATAGCGTGTAAATTGGTTCATCGTGTCTATTGGTATACAAGAGGATTATATCACAGGGTTGATAAAATATTTGTTTGCATAGAAAGAAGAATTTATTCCTCTATTATCATTAGCTTTTTTTTTCTTCGAGTTTCAATAATTTATTAACATATTTATGCACTATAAAATTTTTGTTTATTTATTCAACAAAAGATTTAATCAAATAGCAATTGGTTTGCGTAATGAATAATCCTTTGTGCGCCTTCAGGATAATCAGATTCATTCTTGAATTTGTCTAAGCAAAATTCCCTTAGGGCAGCTTCTCCCCCAAATTCTTCGATATCTTTAGACGTTCCTCTCCCTTTATGTATAGTCTCTGCTATTCTTTTTGGAAATCCTGGGAAATCAGGAGCAGCTAGACCATGCAAGAATGCCTCTCTTTGAAGAAATGCGTATGTTGCATTTTGAAGAATAACTTCTAGGAGGGTCGTTACTACCTGGAATATACTACACGTTATCCAAATACTACATTACAACTCGAATTGAAGGCAGGGTTACACTCCAAAAGTGTCACCCTTGAACTTTTATATGGCCTTTTTTTTTGCGTTGTCAGGGTTACATTCTCACCACTATTTGTCAGGGTTAAAATAGGTTTCATATATAAGTGTTACCGTGACTTTCAAAAATATTTACATTGTTAGCGCCATATGTTCAAAATGTAGTTTTTCAAACAAAAACACCTGCTGAAATGATATTCATTTACTATTTGCCTCCTATATACTACCTGTTGGTAGAAACCACCCAATATGCTTCTTGTGAATTCATTTATCCAGAGACTCTATGATTGGAAAAACGACAATTTAAGCTTTTAAGTGGTCCCTTTTTTTGTAGAGCAAAAACAGTCTACAACTTGTGCTTACCTCCGTTTAAAGTAGCTTTCATTAATATCTTGTGTTAGTGGGTTATCACTCCGATATACCAGGTTGTTACTTTCTTTTAGAGTGTGTATATCCTATATACAGGTCTTTTTTCGTTCGTGTTGGATATTTTTTTTTAGTGTGCGAAGTGCGGGTTGTCTAACGATATTTATACGCAGGAGATTGCTGAGATATCACCTCTTAGATAGCATACACGTCAGACGGGAAGGTTTGAATTCACGCTAAGACATTTCATTATATAATCACTATAGTGATTACGTAACCGCACCAAATTTACGAGTAAGGGTGAACAACAAAGCATCGCTATTTAATATCTATCACATACTGCCATGTATGTATTTTTCAGGGGTTGATAGTAGTGCTATCACCATAGATGATCCTAGCAAGCGTCGCATTATAATAAATACAGAATTATATGATAGAGTCCGCAATAACGAGGAAGAGAATGCAAGAATTTTTTTGGATACTCACTTATTAAGGATTCGAAGTAAAAGAAGTGAGCCACAACCCTCCTCAGGGAGGTTAGTGCCCAAGAGTAAGGCATCTGTGGACGTAGGTAATATGCCTTCTATGTCTATTCTTGCGTATACCAGCCGTGCATTGATGACTGCTGAATTTAGGGAGATGAGTAGTGATGAATTCAAGGAAAACTATCTTGCTCCACTTTATAAGGCTCTTGAGGGGTCAAATATTTCAATTCCACTTTTAGCACCCGCTTATCCTTATCCATTGGGGGATCCAATGCATGTGGAACAAGCTATCCAGCGATACTTTAATGGGAAAATAGCTGATCCACTTAATGATCTTTTTCACGACGTTGGTGATATGGACTACTATTTTGGAAGTCCATCAATATTAAGACCACCATTGGATCAACGAAGAATGGTACAACCTGATATCATTCATATGATAAATAAGTCAGATTTGGATATACAACCCGAAATTGTTTTTGGGATAGGTGATTACAAAACAGGAGTGTATAAGATGACAGAAGGATTTGAAGAATTGAAGGCAGCTATAGAGAGTCAAATCGAGAATTTGCTGAACCAAAGAAGATTGAGGCTGCAATCCAGTGGGAACTTTTTTCCAGATAGGGAGTGGACGCCTAGGGTATTATTTGCTTTGGTTTTAAGGAAGTATATATACCAAGCTTTTCTCTGTGGAACCGACAGGATTTTTATTTCAGATCACCAAACATTCTCAGGGTTCTTTAAGTATGAAATTAATAACGACAAAATGACTATAAACTACTATGTCATTAATGATCCAGAAAGTGTGGAGCATGGCATGACTTTGAGGTCGGCAATAGCCGGATTTTTCTATAAGAATGAGGATGATGCGATTGATACAAAGGGCAGATTGAAGAAAACTTTCGAAGTGGCCAGGAAAACTGAAGAACTGGATCCGTTTCTGAATGTTTTGCCTAAAAGTTCTCATGGATCTCCAGGAAAATTGTCGGATAGTGGGGTTTCAAGTAAGTTAGCAAGGAAGTTACACCCAATAAAAGAAAATGACGATAGTGATAGCTTTGATGCCATCGAGGGTAACACATATTGTCGAGTCATATACGATGCTTCAGAATTTTATCCAGATTTGAAACTCCCATCCCCTGTTTTTGTCAAACTATACTATTATTCTAGTCGGTTGTGGGAAGAGAATGATTTGATGTGTTTCCATATACCAGAAAAAAAGGATTATTATGGGATGTTCTTCAATGAACTTGCAATCAATGAAAAAATTGCTAGTTCTCAATTTGCTTCTAATTTCTCAAAGCTCCTTGTCTCAGGTTACTGGAACGGACTTCCCGACCACCCGATGCATATATTCGAATACCTAGGTAGAGAAGTCCCGGAAGACAAGTGGGATAATAGAAAAGTACACACAATTATCAAGTCAAGGCTCGAGGAGCTCCATCTGTTAGGAATTTCACACAATGATGTTAGGCCGGCCAACATTCATGTTTCTATTTCAGGAAAAATCTCTTTGATAGATTTTGGTCTCTCAGATTGCACAAATAATGAAGAACACAAAAAGAATGACTTTGAGGCTCTTGATTCCATATTGGGGGTATATGGTTCTAATGAAAATGATTCTCAAGGCAATCAGTATAGCCAAGAAAATGAAGTACTTCCTGATGAGACCGGTAGTGATGAAAATGATGGAAGTGGTAGTAATCCTTCCTCTGAAGCGGTTTCTGATGAGATGAGCACACAATCGCTCGCTACAAGTACAACAACGGAAGTTAATACCTGGAAGGCGTCACAAAGATAATAGTGCTCATCCATCAAAGAAACTACTATTCCAACAGCGTTGCTCTGACTTCTCTTGTAGAATTATTTGAGAAAAAAGCTTTAAAAGCTAACATTTGTTCCAAGCCAATGTTCATCTTTATTGAATACCTCCTCTATATGTACATCTCACATAATTTATACTTTAGAATATAAATCAAGGAATACATATTGGAGAAAAAGTATTCTGATAATTAGAAAGTGGAACTTAGATAAGAATTAAGACTGATCTACTATGGACGGATCCTCAGCCTCTCGAAGCGATATGCGGCGAGTACGCCCCCGCTTGATGATATCCAACAAAATGCACGTCTTGGCCACATAGCATATTCCGCTCAACGACCGACAATACTGCTTGGTCGGGTACTTAGCCCCTAGGTATCCGAGGTACACCACAAACGCATTTTCGTTTGACGGCGCCGCCGACGTATTTTCTTCCTCTTCTTCATTATTGTTACCGCCATAGTACAAACTGGCCAAAGATTCGGCCGGCGTCTGCGGCTGCAAAGACGACATTGTTCTGCTCATGGCTTCCAAATACACCTCGGGGGTTCCTATGTAACACGCCCCTGTGTCGACTATGTAAAAAACAATGTAAAAAAAACTTGAGGAAGCAGTTAATGGCGTCAGGCGTCTGTCTTTGCTCTGACTCTCGACTCGGCAAACGTGCCATCTGCTGTCATCAATGATATAAATACTGCTTGTAGAAATTTCTCGCTGGGGTCTCTGGCAACTACAGCGTAGGACTCCATCATTGCATGCACGGCCCGTTCCACCAGCAGTGGCGTTGGTCGAAGAATAACCTCTTCGATTGTGGCATTACCGCTATACTTTGCAAACGTATAGAAAGACCGGCCGGCCAACTTTACATATAGCACTCTTCTCGAATATATGTATTTGGCCTTCAATATTCCCATCATACTCATTTTGCTGAATATGCTGTGGCTGGCTCTCATGTGGTCTCTTTTCTTCATCATATAGAGGACGACTGCGGCAACAACAAGACCGCTTTCTTTCGTTTTCGCTTGCGGTGTATTGCGCGTGCCCTTTGCCCTGGTAGTCCTCGGCATGAATGTACCGCAAGAACTTATCCTCGCTATTGTCTCTGGCTGCTGTATTGCCGACAACAAACATGTCAATGGGCTTCTCCGAATACAGTTTCCGGCGGTAGAAATAGGGCATTGTTCGTCTCTGGTTGGGGATCGTGTACCCCAGTGTGGCAAAGGTATGATGGAGGAACCTGTTCTTTATATGGTGTGCGCGTTTAAGGTGCTCGTTGATGCGCCGCTTGGAACAGTGGTTAAAACAAAGTATGTAGACATTTAGTTTGGTCTCCTTGACTTCTGGATTTCTGTATTTCTAATGGGCATAATGCATTTTCTCAAGTAGTGCTCTTTAGATGAAAACGTAAAATGGTTCATGATCTCGTCCAATACGTCTCGACGTTCTTCGGTGATTGGAATAATCTGGGGCAAACGCCTCATTGCAAACTCCTTTGAAAAGGGATTGACAATTCGGCCCCGGCAGACCAATACCGGAGCCTCTTCCACACTAATGACTTTGATTCCATGCAGCTCCATGCTAGATTAGGTATGTGGTTAGTTATGCGTGGAAAAGCGACAGCACATCAACTTTTCTCGACGAAGCGGCGACTTGTATGCACGCTAGGCGGTTATTGGTGCGCGGCTCGGCGGTTACCGCCTTGCTATATGCACACTTCCCGTTTGGTACTTTAATGTGTACGACCTGGCGGGAATGAATTAGTAATTGCAGCACTTAGAACACTGGGAAAATTACGGATATGGCTACAATATTAAGTCTATGGGCCACATTGAACTTTTTTTTGTCCATATTGAACTTTTTTACCACCCGCGAAATTTTTAGCGCCATATGTTCAGAATGTAGTTTTTCTAAAAAAACGCGCGTTGAAATAATATTCATTTACTATTCGACTAACCTAAAAGCACCAGGATCTGAAAATTCGCTAGAGCCACTAACGTGAGAAGCTCTACCAAATTTAGCTTCAAATGAACCAGTTGATTTAGAAGCTTTATCACCAGGTTCAACAGCCTTGTGTAAAATATTTGACTTCGCAAACTCTTTAACAAATAGTTCTCCTGTATCAATAATTTAACTTGATATAAAACTAATTAAGATCAACAATTTAATCGTGAACACAATTAAGGATTTATTTTATTTGCAACTATATACATTATCTCAAAAATCTCATACTCCTTAACATAAAATATTTCAACAGTTCTATTTATTTCTTTTCCCCTTAGGCACACGAGCGAGCCAATAGAAGAATGTAGTCAAAATCACGTTTATGGCTATGAATGATATAAAAATACCCCAATTTCTCCATCTTTCGCTCCATAAAGCATTTTTACTGGCTAGGTAATCATTTGTCTCGCTCATAGAACAATACTGACAATTCAGATTGGCATTTTCATCTAACAAATAACCCCCTCTCTCTGTCTATAATTAGAGATATATTGACCACATGTTTGACCATCAGGTGGATCAAAATTTACTAATTCAGTATCTGAGCAAGCCATACGAGTGTTAGATAAGCCTGTAGCCAATGCTCCCTGAATCCAATAAGTGAATGGAGAACACCTGTACATGAAGATCCAAAAGTGTGGGAACACATCTGGAGTTGCCATTACGCCACAAAATAACAAACATTGTAAAAAGAGTGACAGCCAAGTTACCTGCATTTTCTGCAATTTCATTAAAAGAAGTGCATAAGTGTCGCATAGTTGAAGTATAAACATAAAACGCCGTTACAAACACCCACATAGTAGCTCCACGGCCGTTAACTTGATCTGTTGGTTCTGCATTCTGATACAAGCCAACAGGATAATACCAACAGAAGAAATTCAAAGTAGCTACAATAACTTGGAAAGGGATCTCTGAACTTAATTGAGCAGTTATAAAAGCAACCCAACTAAAGGTTCTTGATGGTGCCTCTCTCGCTTCGTAGACTTCTCTTTGCTTGATGAAATATGGGAGCATTTGATTCACTAAAGTATTGAACGGAATCAATAACATGAAAAATGAATACATTTGGTTCTGTAACCCTTGCTGAGTCTGCTTAGCCTTGAAAAAAGAAAAACCATTGAAAATACTTGCAGAACCGACTAAGAATATCTTAGAATATATATATTCTGGACACCTCCAAGACTGTTGTAATGCCCTATGGGTGACAATAAAGTACTGTTTCCAAACAGGCAGAGCATACTTTTTATGAGCATCTGACTTTTCAGGATTGGGAACCTTGGGAAGTTCACTTTCCATTTGATCTAATTCATTCTGAACATTTTGATATTCACTTGACTTCTTCCACACTTCATAATAATCCTGCCTTGCAGTAGATCCTGGTGCCGCACCTACAACTTCAAGCATCCACTCTGCTGGATTAATCTTCAGGACAAGGATGGGCACCATATTTCTCAAAGTAGTTGATCAAAGTTTGGCAATTATTACGTAAATCACCAAAATATACAGTTTGTCCACCTCTTTGCAAAAATAATAACCTACCGAACTCTTGCAATAATATAGCCGATGGCTGGTGAATGGTACATAAGATTGCCTGACCACTATCAGCCAACTTCCTAATCAATTTAAATATAGACCAGGCAGTTTGAGAATCCAAGCCAGACGTTGGTTCATCCAAAAAAAACAAGCAAGTCTGGTTTGGCAACCAATTCAACACCAATCGTAAGTCTTTTCCTTTGTTCCACATTAAGTCCTTCACCAGGTTCACCTACCAATGCATCTGCATATTCAGCCATTTCCAATAATTCAAGGATATATTCTACATACTCATATTTCTCCAGTTCCGAAACATTTCGAGGCTGTCTTAACAATGCAGAAAACCTTAAAGATTCTCTAACAGTTTGCGTTGGTAAAAGAATATCTTGCTGCTGACAATAGCCTATTGATCTTTGAAACGAAGAATCCAAAGATTTACCATTTACCATTCTAATGCCGTCAGAGATTACACCCGTAGAGACTCTATCACACAAGCAATTTAATAATGTTGATTTCCCTGCTTCTGATGAACCCATTAACGCTGTCACTTGGCCAGGCTCTACCCAGCCATCGACTTGAGATAACAAAATACGTGTTCCTTTTTTGACCTTCACCTCATATGTCAATTTCCTCCAATGAAATATTTCTTTAGCGGACACAATATCTTTTGCATCCAACGTAGAAGAATCCTGTCCCCTCGACTGTGTTTGGTTAGCACAATCAGCTTTTTCCCCTATACCTGATTCCAAATCAGCTTCAGACTTCAACCTTTCTTTCCTCTTCTTTTTCAAAGACGAATTAAGATATAATGCAACCTCACCTTTTTGTCTTTTACCCTTATTAAATTCTGTCAAAATAAGATAAACAAAAAGAAAAAACACAACGAAACCCATGTTTATACCAAAATTCCGCCATTTGTGAGCATTAGAAAAATCATAAGATTGGCTTAAATAATCAGAACCTTGCACTTTACTTTCACCTAGTTTAGAACCGACTGCAACGCAACCTCTATTCTGTAATGGAACGTCCACATAATCTGGGCCAGAAGGTGCATATTGATCACACTCGAATTCTCGATGAGAAAATTCATTTTCCATCAAGGATTCGAAAACATATCCCAAAGGATTAAGATAATTAATCCATCTGGACCATCCCAACATACTGAAAATGGGTAGAGCAAAGCCAGTAAAAATAACGAAAGCCAACAACAATGTTGTGGCAAAAGTCATAGCCTGTGCAAACGTCGAAAAGAGTGCACCTAAACACCTAAACATATGAGACATCGTCATTGTAGCCAGAAAAACCATTAACCAGTAAAAAAAGAACCTTCCTGGATTTCTTCTTAAGTTAATTAAGAAATAAATTGGAAAATTAAAACTCAAGGACAGAAGAATCTTGTTAGGCATTTCTGCAATAATTGAAGCTAGAGCTTCAGCTGAAGGGCGATATAATGCATATATTCTGTGCTTTTGAACAATTTCTTTAGCTTCGAAGATAGACAAAATCTCCAATAACGAAAGGAAAGCATTAAACAAAAGACTAAAGAAGAGAGCAGCACTCCTTGAATAAAAAGTACTTGTAAAAGATTGTGTGTTATAAAAAACGGAACCCAAATTAACCCCATAATAAGTTGACTTACTAAAGTTTGAATTGTGAAAGAAGGACTACTTTTAATTCTCCAAAAGTCTCTTAAAATGCAATAACTTGCATAAAAAATGAAACAGTATACGGTGAGCTTTTAGAAACATGATCAGCTTGTCTTCTTCTCTGAGCAACTGCATATTCTTGTCTCTTATCAGCACGTTCTGTACTGAGTAAGTAATCATCAATATTGTCGATTAATCTATTATATGCAGGCGACTTTCTCCAATATTCGTAAAAATCTTTAGCAGTTTTGGGAACCTTCCCTTCATAACCCTTACGGGCAATTCTCTCAGCAGGATTGGTTAAGGATGTCAAGTAATCAGCGGTAGTATGTCTCTTTGGACACTCATAACCCATGTCCTCAAAAAATGACTTAGCAGCATCCCCCTTACCACAATAGATTTGATAACCTTCATACATTAAAATAACATTATCGAATAAATCATATGCATCCTGAGAACATTGGTATATTGTAACTATTGGAGTCGAATTCATAACATAAGCTGATGTCTTAAGAACACGAAAATGTGAACACAATTTTTAAATTCATATGACGAAGTTGTATGCTTCTTTAAAAGCAATTAGATCACCTCTTTTTAGGTTGATTTATTGTGCATGTAGATTAAAGGCTAATCCTGTTATGACCACTACCTCTCATGAATCGTATCCTTTTCATCAGTGCTTTGAACCTCTTCCCTCCGTAATATTCAAAGGTGTTAGATTACATCAGCTCCATCATTCTACTTAGTACCTGAACCATGAATTACTCTTATTCATCTTTTCAATCTCTGTTTTGAAGCTTCCGCTATCTTAATTTCATCATAAAATTTTCGTAAGCAGAAATGGAAATAAGATACATATACCGTTCGAAACAATTATATTAACGGATTGAACAGAGACCTACATGTCTATTACTTGTTCCCATTTCAAAAGCAAGGCGCACGCGACAGGATTTTCACATCTCTAAGAACAATTTCATGTCCCTAAATCCTACAATTGATAGACAGGATATTTATCATATCATTTTTACTTGTTGAATATTTTGCGATCAATAGATTAATGGAAATGGCATGTTCTTTGAGAACATCCAACATGGGAGATATGTACTTTATACTATTTAGATCTAAGATTTTTCTTTGAGAGAATTCTCTTCCTCATTTGAATTCTTTCTCGTAACTTCATTTTCTTCGATAACCTCTTGTGATGCCTTAGAGTTATCTAGACCATATTTAATCCCATCGTAGGAATTACCACGGCTATCTTTGCTGTATGTTACTTTATTAATTTCAGAATGATCAGGGCATAATTGTGCACCTCTTCTTCCAATAAGATACCAAGGTAAATTAAATATTTCTTCCATACTTTCCAAAGAGCGACCTGCAACTTCTGGGATAAAGAACCATGCCCAGGCTAATGAGATACACATAATACCTACAAAGAAGTAGAAAGCCCCGTAGTTATCCATAGCAAGCAACATCTTTGGTAATGCCTTTGAATTCCCGTATTGATTTGCAAAGTGTAGAACCATGATAGCGGACTGGGCAAATGACCGAATTTTTAAAGGAAAAATCTCGGAACCCAATAAGTACTGAATTGAATTGAATCCCATTGTCCATCCTGCACCTGACAAAAATAAAGCAGCCATTGCACCCTTACTAGCCCTTTCAGCAGAAGGTGATAAAGAGACACCGTCATCACCAGCTTCTGGGACAATTGTTAAGAAGATAGCAAAATATAAAATGGAGACCATTTGTACAGTAATGCCAATATAAAGGGCCTTTCTCCTTCCTAGAAAATCAATAAAAAAGAAAGCACTTAAATAAGCAGCAACAAACTTAACAACACCTAAAACAGCAGTCATCTTTAACGTTTCAACACCCTTAATCCCAGATAAGGCAAAAAGCTCATTAGCGTAGATTGTGATTGCATTTGCACCAGACCACTGACCCAAAACTTGGGTCAATGCAGCGACAGCAAAAAATCTATATCTAATCGATTTTACACAAAAAATTTCTTTTATTAAAGCGAATATGGTAGTCCCTTGAGTAGCTTCTCTTTCTGCCTGAATCTGTTCATTGATATCCGATATTTCACCCAAGACATATGGATGATCTACTGGCAAATTTCTCAACTTCGATAGATTAATCGCTGCATTATCAGACTTATTAACTTTCAATAGCCATCTTGGGCTCTCTACACAGAAAAGGAATGACCCAACCAATATGAAGCCTGCCAATGGAATCTTAATGGATGTGGGTACAATCCACTGTTTATTAGTATCTTCTGAAATATGTAGAGCAGTTCCATAATTCGCAAAATATGCCATCATTATGCCAAAATATACAGCACCTGCAAATATACATCCACATAGACCTCTAATAGCTTTAGGGGCAACTTCAGACATGTATGTAGGCCCAATAGTTGTGGTTTGTCCAATGGCAAGTCCTTCAATCAATCTTCCGGCGTACAATTGGCCAACATTATTAGATGTAATTTGGATAATTGCCGCAGCGATCCATAGCATGCAGGCGCCTTGTAGAGATCTAATTCTACCAAACCTGTCAACAACAAACATAGCAATAATACACCCACCAATGGAACCTAACTGGACCATTGCAGTGATATTAGATTTTAAATTCGCAACTTCGTCCTCGGATTTATTTGGATCATTAAAACCAAAATAATCTTGAAACGAAGTTTGTGCAATTGATCCTGAAATATTACCTTCATCATAACCTCGAGCCGATCCTAAAACACCAAAAACAAAGACAGAGAGAAATAATGTCCAATTGAAGATCTCAGGTGGGGCAGAAGTATCTTGCACCTTCCATCTAAATCTGGACCTCCATGAGTCTTCGATATGTTGTTTTGTAGGAGAAGAAGGTGTATGCTCGACAATTTGTTATTTAGTCTCAATTTTTGACCTATTTGAAGAACTTCTTTCATCATGCGACATTAGTTAGCTTTAATTTAGACTGACCTTTAGTAAACCACTGCTATGAAATGTTTTGTAATTTTACAACTGATAAGTGGTATGTCTTAAACTTCTGTTTTCTTTCTATTTGAACAGCTTTCATGACTAGGGAAAAAAAAAAACCTCTATATATAGATACGAAGGATTTTAAGTTTGCATATTCTTTACTCCACCTTCCTTACATTGGGGAGCTATCATCGTATGTGTCATAACACATCAAACGTTGGAAAATCCCCAAGATTAATTGTCATTTCTCCAATCAAATCTTATAATTTTTCATACGCATAGTTAGTAATCAATTAATAATGTATCCTGATTGGAGATCACTAGAAGAAAGATAATGTTGAATAGTTAGGAAATATATATAGCCGAAAAACGGAAAGGGTGATATGCATATGCGAAACGTCTAGTATTGTACCTCTTATGTATCTTGATGTCATAGAATGGTGCGATTAATTTTTAACTTTTATTGTGCTCCATGATTGAGGAAAAAAGAAACAATAGAAGACCTGTTGGGACACATATTCCCAAAAATAGATTATCTCGTATAGTTTACTTTGCAAACATATATTGATTATTCATCGGGTAATTTGTAGGAAAAATAGAACTGCAGCGTTGTGACATACATATCGGGTCGAGTATCTTCCGAATAATATGCCTTTTTGATTTATTAACGCATGCCCGCCTCAGTGCTTTCTTTTGTTGCAGAATTAACTCATCAGATCGGGCAATACTATTGGAGATTTTAACAATTCTCAAGTAAAAGTTTTACATTGTTTATTAAATAGACCTCATCAAGCTTTCTGGTTTAAATAGGAAATATATAATGAAACATATTATACTCTATGACTATAGAAACTGTATGAATTATAACAAAGCTTTATCTTCCTTAGAGGTTAAAAGATTATATCGCTCGATTCTATCATCCTAGTATCGGGCACTTTTCTGAGACATCAGAATAAGATTGGGAGAACAAGATTCTTTGAATTCTTTTTGCAGGCTTCAGTTGAAAACAAAATATATGCAATTACTATATTAGACTCTGGTTCTTCTCATAGATCTGTCGATATCTCATTGTCTCCAATATAATTGGCACTTTTATCTATAAACTACATGCCATCTCTAATCAGAATAAGCCACACCAAAATATATGGCCTTCATTAAATAATTATAATCTTTTTAATATATATAAAAAATCAAACAGAACTTTGGCGGAGAATGGTAACTAGACAACAGATTGTAAGGGTCTTCAAGCAATTTTCCGTCCGCGGATTATTGACAATTGGAATTCTGCATTGTATACCCCATTGATTGAGAGTGTAAGAGATCACATCTACATATACTTAGTGTATATATGTAGTGTTGCAAATGTTATACATCAGTGTTGCAAAACTTGGTGTATAAATAGAGTAGAATATTCCTGAAGTCTCAAGAAAGAGTGTAAGGAAATTAGGAACTAATTATAGGTAGTTAAAGCTAGTTAGTTAGCTAAGAGTAATAAAGTAAGTTAAGTAAAGTTCTATTAGGTCAATAGAACATATATATCAAGTATAAGATAAGAATTACCATATTGGTCCCCAGTTTCCTTACAATTGGTAGCGCCGCAAGAAAGAACCGAGAATCAAGGTTAAACAAGAATGTCTAAAAGTCCAGATAATGTAGCTGAATTGATCAAGATCATGAGGGAAGAAAATAGATGGAATAGAGAGGAAGCTGAAAAAAGAGATAGAATGATTCGAGAAGAAGCTATAGCAAGAGAAACAAGATCTTTTCTTACAACTGCAACTGTTAAGGCTTACACAGGTAGTAAGGTTTCCACAAAAATTCAATATTTTCTTGATGAAATAATTAGGATTTCTAATGGATTTACGCTCACTGATGAACAGATGATAATTGTCGCGGGACGAAGCATGTAGAAGAAAAATTACATCTAAGTGATACTTTCGAAGAATTTGGTGAAAGGTTAAAAAACCAATTCGGACAAGCATATGATGTACAAACTCTGCAAGCTAAATTAATAGCATGTGTACAACTGGGAAAGGTAGAAGATTACAATAAACGCTTCTATGACATTTTGAATGAATTTCCGAAAGATTATTTTAGTGAACAAGCAAAAGTAGCCAATTATTTATGTAATCTTAAAACAGAACTAAGATGTGAGGTCAAAATTAAAGATCCAGTCAATTTAGGAAACGCTATGAAATATGCTGCAATAATCGAAAGCAAATATACTGGAAAGGCGAGTTGGGAAAAGAAGTTTATAAGAATACCAGTAGGCAGTTTCAGACCTAAAGATGATGATAACCCCTTAGTAGAAAAGTTTGAAGAGGAGTTGCAGACACAAAAGATAGAATATGTTGATTCTAATCAGTTTTTAAGGGATATCAGACCAAAGAAGTCAGATATAGGAATGTTTTACATTACGGAAGAAACTCTAGAAAGGGGTAATGAAGTACCAGAGTTGGTAAAATCAGAGTTTAGTGATGTAGTTACTAATGAAAGTCCGCAGAGACTACCAGAGTTCAAGAGTGTAACTCATAGGAAACATCTCATACCAGGGGCGAAACCTACGGCAAGACCACCGTATCGAATGTCGCAATATGAGACAGAAGAGTACAGTACAAAACTATGTTCGTATCTGCTTTTCTAATCTAACAATATGAAGAAAATTTTACTATATAGATGTCATTTCTTTTAGAGAGAAAGAGGTTTTTAACTATAGTTAGTTTACACTGAGATAATGGATTTAATCACTGGCGATTCCTGTTGATTGAGTATGGGATCTTAATATAATACATAGTTAGAATACGTATGGCCATTACCACCGGTGTTCAAGAGCATCTGGAAAACATATCCGAAGGTAACCATGAGGACAGTTTGACAGGTCCTAGAGCAATGGGGTGACTCTGTATAATCCCTCGATACCATTGTTCCTGTAAAAATTACGCGAATGCACTGCAACGTCTAAATTCTTAGTTCTGATTGGGTTGTTAGTCTTAGATTGCATTTCAACTCACCACCAACAACAGATGACATGTTCTTTTCAATTGCATTCAACATTTGGCTCTCACCCTTGCCAGTAAGGCTCCTGAATGCTTTTTCTGCCAATCTAGAAAAACCAGACATGTATCCTCTGTTATCATTTACCTGATAGCAACGCCATTGATGACGTTGTTGATAATCCTTATAGCTTAACTTTTGTATATATCTTGGAAAACTTGTAACGAAGTTCGCTAAGGAACTCCTGCAACCGCCACTTGCTTGGCTCTGGTGATTTCAACAGTTTTTATATATGTGCAGAATCCCATAGTAAGGTATACCTGGAACAAACCCATGAGAAATTCCTCCGCCCAAGGCAGCGAAGTAATGATTGGCACTGATATTTCTAACTGGTATTCGGCTTTGGCTGACACAGACAATAAAGCAGCACCTTCAGTAGACGCTTATATCCAGGCCCATGGAATCAACCCTTGGGAGATTCCTAATATACCACGTCTTGACCGACCCAATTTACAAGCTTAAGCAATACTCAACGATCTTTTAGGGCTAGAGTAGTTTTAATAATTTCTAATGGTTGACTAAAGTACAAACTTCGGCCATATTTAACTCCAGCCTCAAGCAAAATATTTAAGAAAAAGAATCACTGGTTTTTCTCGATTTGCACACCTTTATGTTACTGCCATTCCTAATAGATAGCTTGGTAACCTTGTTTAGTGCTTAAAGTTATTTGCAAATAAAGAATCAATATTTTGGAGCTTTATTGTCTTGGCCCTCAAGTTCCGAAACCGATGGTACGGCCTTCAGGGCGGTCATCAGCCTTATAATTTATCACGCGGCGTAATCAGAAATTGCTGATAGGATGCGAAACTCAGGAGGCAGTAGCTACAATTGATTATCTTCGATCATGAGTAACTATTACAACTGAAATTTACTCATTGCGAATAGAGATATTTCTAAAACATGTAAATACTAGCAGTCTTGGTTGGTTCCAGAATTTAAATATCCAATTGGTTTATGTATATTAATTGATTTCTACACTATGTACTGTAAATGCAGGGATTCTCAATGGCATTAAGTGCCCTGACATCTGAAATAAATGAGTTCTTTATCTCTACCGTTGTTCAAGATTCATAGTCATAGTAAACAGAACCAATAAACAATCTAAAAAAAAAGACTTCGTCACAATCCACGATAGTAAATTTTACTATAGGAATTATTTGGATTAACATAAGTGTAGTAAATAACAAACAAGACAGAAATTGGTGTTGAAGCAGTAGTTCCTTTATATGGTCTATAGGATTCGAACAAAAGCAAAAGAAAAGGAAAATTGTAGCAAAGGTACATAGGTACCACTTTTTATATCGATTCAAGAGTTAAGATGAAGAAATGAAACAGCCACACAAATAAAAAGATAGAATATTTGACTCATTGATTTCCTTTGAATACATCTGTGACGATGTTTACCAACAATAGGTAATGACCGCTCTTTGTGCGATATTTGCAAGGTAGGGATGTTGAGGTGTAGGGATGTTGAAGTGTAGGCTAAAGATACGATAGAACATTGATGCAATACCAAATAGAATACATAGTATTTAATGTTCCATGAAAATTGGCTTGCTTGAGTCTTGCTGATTCATCACTTCATTTCTAGTTCTATGATGCCAGTTTGCTACAAAATTATAAAAGGTATAAAATAAAACTCCATCAATATTCTTCCTGCTAAGGAAGTAAAGCGTCCTATGCTTCGCAGACCAATTACTACGCAGAGCATGTTCATAATTAATACTACTCTAACAGTGCTAAATATATTTCATAATAATCAGTGGCTACATAATCTTGTTTTTTCAGTTGAAACAATAGCCACCCGAGCATAGTGCTGTAAGAACCTTTATTTTACACCTAAAGAAAAAGAATTAGACAATAAAAATACTGCTAAATTGAGAAGACTCAGAGAATGGGCTTATGTTCAAATTGAAACTTATTGTATTGTATCCTTCTACGATATTTTTTTCCATGGCAGCTTCATAGACTGGCAAAAGAGCTTTTTCAATCAAGAAAGACGAGTCAAAGGAATGAGATTTGCTCTACTTATAAGAGCACCTTGGGACCCAGTCTAAAGTATATAGCTACATCAGACTCAGGCTTAAAAGCATAAAAACAAATGTGGACTAATATGAACGGCAAAAACAATCCATGAAGGTTTAGGAATTACACATAACATTTAAGACAGAGCACACTACAGAAATTCAACCACGTTTTTCAAATACATCATATTTGCAATCTAGTTGATCGTATTTGATCTAGATATCGAAAAATCCCATTAAAACAGCAAAATAAGTGAATTAATGTCTCGAATTGTATTAAACTGCAGCGCTTGAAATAAATATTTAACATTCAAGCATATGGTTCTATTCTATGTATATGCTGCCAATATGAAAAACCCCATTGATAAGGTTCCTCCATAACATATATTAACAGATTAATAATTTTGCATTCTTAAGGCTCAAACTTAAAACCGTATACAATATCTCTTATTGTTTCTCCTTGCATCGCAGATCTTGAGTTGATCCAGATCCTTTCGTCGGGCCTTGATACAAAACGTCTTATAAATTGTAACAACCACCAGCTTCATAAGTTTATCAGTAGTAGATACGATACAGCTTACTCTAATAGCCTTTACGGATTATCTATTTTAGTTAGTCTCTTTTTTCTTTACTTATTGCTTTTTTTATGTAACTATTTTAGGTGCTTTAAATTTAGAAACGTGTAATACCTATTTGTTAAAACCATCAATAAATCATGATATATAATAAATATATAATTCAAAAAAAAGAGTGGCTTTATAGTAATGAACCTTTTTTTTTTCTAACATCCATTGCAAAGTATACAATAATACAAAAATACGTCACATATATGGGGATCGATTGTCTTGACGGAGAGTATAAAAGTCTGTATTGAAAGGGCAATACTACATAGTGTTCATTTTGTTAGATCATCAAAAACTGTAGCCTCAATTAAATTATTTACTTTTATCTTAATTGAAAACTAAAACATTTAGTACTATTAATTTATTATCCACAACCTGTATCCTGAAGATCAAACCATTGGATGATGAAAGTTGTAAATTGTAGTTAGTGAAAGAAACGTTCAATTTTTTAGTGCGAGGTCTTCCATGAATTGATCGATTTCTTTGCCTGTATTTCTTGGGCATGTAGAAATTTCTTTTAAAGATTTAAAGGTGCAAGCATTCAATGTTTATATTTTAATAGATAATCAGTATAGTGAATTTCAGTATAACACATTTAGATTATTAAAGCATTTAGTTGGTTCTAATAATAACCTGTGCCTCATTTTTGATGTGATGATTAAGATAGTATGTTGAATATTTTAATTTATTCCTTTATTACAACAGCATTGAATAAGTAAACAACAAACAATGCACAAAAATTATTACTATTAGCTTAGTTTTATGAAAAGAGACTACCCAAAGACTCATCTCTATTTTGGTGCAGACTTGACCAGAAAGAGTATAAAGTGGGGGTATACATTAAGATATGTCTTGGGAATCAGCAATCCGCAACTAATTTCTGCTTTGGAATCACTATAAGCTTGAGTTATTCCAGTATAAGAGTCACCGTCTAATGAAGTGCTAGTAGCTGAGCCAGGTGTTGTCTTTCCATTCACATATAAGCTAATATAAAATAAAAATATATTAGGAGAAAGGAGTTGTGTGATCAAAACTGAATGGGAGTAGCCTTATGCTTGACTACAAACATTTTGATTTCCTTGGTAATAAGGAAGTCGTAAGCAATATCTTTGGTAGCCATAGTGCTTACATACTAGTTATATAAATCGATATTACCTTGGTGAAATAACGATGATGACACTTTTTTAGTAGTAAATTATTTGCTTAACTGGGATAGTATTCGTAACCAGCGACAGATATAAGAAATTCTTTCCTCATTGAATTGTGGTCAACAATTGAAGTTTTATGGTAATAATGCTTTTGAGAACAGAAACATTGGAGGTTATAGACTTTGATTGGAATAAAGAAGTTATATGAACTGCTAAAGGAAAAATGTTGCTGCCGCTGCTTCCATCTTAGATTACCCAATTTGTAAATTCGATACCTTAGGTATGTTGCTACAGGGTCGCTTGAAATAACAGAACTTTCTGGGTAACATTTTTTCCTTCGGAAACAGTATGAAGCATCACTTTTGTGGATGGGATCT
>JAMYHY010000063.1:0-152980 GCA_024586305.1 Debaryomyces sp. S3305
CTAGCGCAAATGGTTTAGTGGTAAAATCCAACGTTGCCATCGTTGGGCCCCCGGTTCGATTCCGGGTTTGCGCATATAATTTTTATAATTAGTATGAAATCCAGTACATGCATTGCCAGATCCTACAGATATTAGATAAATATGAGTGCAACATACGAAAGATTTCAGGCTGTTCCTTCAATATTCCTTCGATGTTTGTTCTCAACGTTTCCTGGGAATATATACTTCTGCTTAGCATTGCACTATATTTTATTCTTACGCAAATAATATTCGTTTTCGAAGACCACAGCCTCGCTAAGAATTTAAAAGTCATACCGTTGGAGATAATAAATGTATTGAATGATAAACTCAATAACAGTTTAAAATTCGATAAATATGCTTACGTTCAGTATGCCACTGACTTCGACTACTTGAACTTGGCCATAATTAATTTTATAGTCTTGAGACGGTCTTCCACTAAGATATCGAACTTGGTTGTATTACTTAATAGAGCTTTACAAGAAGATAAAAATCGCTTTGATGGCCTCAAAAACCTTTCTTTACAATATTCTGTTACGTTGAAGCCTATTCCCATCATTGAAAGCATCAATGTCGAAAGTCTGACATGGTCAAAATCTTTCACTAAATTTCACATATTCAATGAAGTTGAATACGATCGCATTGTCTATTTTGACGCAGATTCCATGCTTCTACATACGCAAGGGAAGTATACTTCAAGTGCTAGTAACAATAAATCAAATATCCTTGGAAATCTCGATGAATTATTTAGTATACCTGAAATAATCGATATAGCTTTACCACAGGCGTATTGGCTAACAAAGCATACCAAAGCTTCAGGAAATATCGAGGCTCCAGACCGAAATAAGTATCTGGACGAGATAACCGCTTTGATCAATGAAGTTTCAAACTCCACTAATGATACGTTGATTTTTGAAAAGCTACCATCGTTATTAGATCAAAGTCAGAAGCTGAATCATAGAAATAATTTTTTTGCAACACATGTTATGGTAATTAAACCTTCGAATAAAATATTTAATGCATTAACAAAGCACGTCCATAATCCTTGGCTTTGGTCACTTTACAAGAGACATGCGTTAAGGAATAAATCGGATTATGATATGGAGGTTTTGAACAAGTTTATTGATAGTGTTTTACACGATAATGAAAATTTCAAAGTTGGAATATTACCACATAAAGTATATGGTGTATTGACCGGAGAATTTAGGGAGTTACTGCATGAATCATTTATCTCCGAGCCTCAATTCCTACCATTCATTACCAGCGAATTAAATGATCAATGGCGACCGATTGAAATCATACAAAGTGTAAAATTAGTTCACTTCTCTGATTCTCCGGTGCCCAAACCATGGGAGGGCATGAATAATTTTGATTTTTACAATGAATTCAGGATATATTGCTATGATGCGGATTTTGATGCAGAGTTATATAATACACTATTCCCAACATCGTGGAAACCAAGACTCACCACCGATTGTGAAAGTGAGAACATCTGGAATTGGATCATGGAAGAATACCAAAAATTGCATAATGAATTATGGATGGTGTAGCGCACAATCATCTCCGTAAAAATTTAGTTGCAAAATAACATATTGTAATTCCTGTTCCAATGTTGCCTAAAGAAATACTCATTATTTTGCACACCGAATTATGTCTTACAAGGTATATATGCTCATACATTTGATATAATAGGTAATTTTAAAGCCATTATTGAGTCTTTTTATAAAGCTTGGTATTTCTTTGACTTTTGTCAGATGAGGTACTCATATTTCCATCACCTAAATGCATATATATGCTGTATTTATCGATAGGGTACTCGCTTTTTGCTATATATGCTAATGAAATATAAATAACCACTTAGGGCCCAGTAACTCTGAAGATAGACGGAATAATAAGAAAGGAAAAGATCAATTATATTATCTAATAATGGATTCAATAAATGTTGAGATTCCTAAGTGCAACAGCATGAGTTATTTTCACACCCATATATATATTAACAGTTTTTAAATATTGGTTGTTATTATGGAATACACTTAACGCCATAATCCAACAGAGGTCCAAAAAAGAGACTGAAGAAACATTACGAAGCATATCTAACGATGTATGTAATAAGTGACGTTCAAGCTTGGTTGTTCAATATAAGATTGTTAGTCTTGAACATAATAGTTAACACTCACGATAGCAATGATAATGAAGTGGAAAAAAGATATAACAATCTTAGAGAAGATATAATAACCCTAGAGAAGATATTACAGAGTACCAAGTTGATTGCAGCATCCAAGGTGATTGCTGTATCCAAGGTAATTGTTGAATTATCAGTATGCAGAGCACTGAACATACAGGGAATATGATTCGTAGAGTATCTCAAGCTATAAACATCATACACTGGTGCGTTTGCCAAAGGAAGTCAAAGTATAACGAAAAATAAGCACTAAGGTATACCTAAATATGAGAAAAAATGAGTATGGTTTATATGACACGAATAGAGTTTGTTTTTGACTACCATAATCAATTGACTTACACCGTCTTAAGACTAAATGATGATGATGATATTTAAGATAATAAGAAACTAGATATACATCTTAGTGAATTAAAGAGACAGAGTCATTCATTTCGTAACATCCCTACATTAATATATCTACTCATCATATTCATTTAATATAATAAGTATTAAACTTGAAATCCATTTTCGAGTCTTTCTATAAAGCTTCCAATATCATAAGCTCTATCATCACTATATTTAATTTTCTGTAACCCGTCAAACAAGGAGTTATTATCATCGCTTTCGTCTGATGCATACAGTATAGCAAAGCTAACATCACTTCTATCTGTACTCAAATCTATTTTTGGGATAAGTTTCATGAATGCTAATACTTGTGTTGATTTGGAGTATATAAATTCGTGGCTCACAGACGCATATAAAAGATTTGTTAACTCTGACTCTGATAAAAGTGTTCGATGGTTTGTAATGGATTTGAATGCTTTATATGCATTATAATTTGGTTCTGCCAAAATAGGTCGACTGTTAATAGATGATTCCAATAAAGATTTCAAGCCAGAAGTTGACTGATTCATTTCTAAGTTACGTGAAAAATAATCCAACTTATGTGATATATTGATTAAATAGTCAATTGAATCCAAGCTGTGAACAATCATCGGCCTCTGAGCTCGATGCATGTTACTTCGTTCGGCATCATTTAGACTATCCTCAACTATCTTCAAATAATCATTGATTCGCTTTAAGGGTGAAGTTTGTAGTTTGTTAATACCCTTCATTGCCGATTTCACGAATTTTTCTTCATTTGATCCAGTCAACTCTGAAATATTCTCAACACATGACGATAATGATAAGCTTGGGGGTGGTTTATACACAATAGTTACACCTATCAAATTTAAACTATTTTGTATATCCATCGATATTTTCTTCAATTCATGTAGGTTGTTATACATCAACATAGACTTGGTTTCTGATCTATAACTTTCAAATTCTTCCAAAATTTCAACCAATATTTTGAATTTAATCTTTATTGTTGCAAACCTATGAAGTGCTTTGTTTATGTTTCCACTGAAACTCTCATCCATGCAATCATAAGCACTAGAAAACATAGTAAAAAATTCGTCCAAGGAATCAATAATATAGTCGATAGAAAAATCATTGAAATAATATGCGTTTCTCATGATCTTTGAAATTGCCATATTCGTTCGATTACATAAAAGCAACGACTTGTTTTCATACTTTTGTTTCTGTAGAGCCGAGCTAACTATTGTTTCAATGAATCTATCAAGGACAACTTTATTCTTTTTTGCATTCAAGGGTCCCAGATTGTGTACAGAAGTACATGATTCCTGTGGTTTTTCAGATAAATGGTTCTCTGTCTCAACTGTATCTTTATTCCCTACGCCGAGGACATCATCAGCTTCTTTACTGTTATCTTTGGAGCTATCAAACTCAGCCCCCAATTGAAAGACTTTAAACCACTCCAACACGTAGGTTACGATACATTTTTCTTCCGGGACAAATAATGCAAAGTCTTCTGCATCAGCCAACTGCGGTATGCTTAATGTTTTTGCTATCTCAAATACTTTGTTCATATTTTGTAACCTTTTGGAGTATGGTTCAATGGGTATTTCTATTGGTAAGTAGTAATCCAATATACCAAGAAATATCAAATCGGGCCTATTTATCTCCAAAGACCAGTCTCTATCGAAATTGGTCACTTGGCCTAAGCCCTTCTTACGAACAATTGAATTCACCCATTCTAGGAGTATTTGCTTAACCTTGATAAACGAGATTCCATCGCTAGAACTTGGCATGGAATTGGTAGTAGCGAAAATAAAAATTGACCATATAAGTCCCAAGATAAGCTTGAGATTCCCTTCAACTATATTATCAGCACTAATATTACAAATATTGATCTTTAGCACAACTTGGACGAATTGAAGAAAATCATTAACGTTCTCATACTTCTGTAGCTTGAAGCTTGGCTTTTTATAAACCGGATGCAAACAATACAACTTAGCCTGGGGATTTTTATCTGCTATCTCCACGATTATCTTATTGATTAATTTAACTAATACCAACCCATCCAGCAAGTCATGCCTTAAGTCTGTAATTTCTTCCTCTATCTTGGAATTAATCCACCTTGACATGGTTTTATGTTGCAAAGCAACCCAATCATTAGACCCTTCTTGATTAGTTGCTTGTGACATCTCATACTATTTGATGAAAAACTAGTTTTAGAATTAATCTTAACAAATTATCTAAATTAAGTATCACCGAGTCCTTTTATGTAAGAAGGTTCTGATACGCCCCTAAAACGGCATATTTATACGATGTCTCAAGTACGGAGATTTATGCGTCAAATTTGCCGATAGCTAATTAAATGTTTCAAAAAACGCGTTTCAAAAGCCTTTATCTACATAGAAAATCGGGCGACTCCTACGCTACCATTAATATACGGTACATTAATATTACATATTATTATATGATTGGTATGACTACAAATGAAAAAAAGATAAGTTGAAGATTATAAGCCATCTCGAATAGCGTGCCCAGTAGAAATCATTATAGAATTGTTCCATAAGTGTTGGCCGGAATCATCTTTAGATAAGTTAGGTATACAAGATAACAATAATGTAGCAAAAAGAAGTTTAATTACACTTCATCGCGAAGAAAGGATGGTCCATAGCCTCCTTGGCAGTAGGTCTTAATTGGTGGTCGTATGTTAACAATTTATCAATAAAATCAACTATTTCTTCGGATATTAAATGTTGGTTTTCGGAATTGATAAATTGGGACCAAGGCTTTCGAGGATAGTTACCAAGAATGCTGTCGTATTCATCGCTCAATTTTACGCCGTATTTATTAACATAGTTCAATAAATCTTTTGTACCTAAGACCTTTGCAATTTGTACTAATTGATCGTTATTAGAATCACCTCTGAAAAATGGCTCCTTTTTGAAGATAATTGCAGCGAGCATGCATCCAACAGACCACAAGTCCAAAGAATAATCATATTGCTGCAAGTTGACCAATAATTCTGGTCCTTTATGATATCTCGAAGCAACTCTTACGTTGTAGTCCATACCTGAATGATAGAATTCTGCTAAACCCCAGTCAATTAACCTCAACTTCTTGGTTAATGGGTCAATCATGATATTCTGTGGTTTGACATCACGATGGATTATACCCATCGAATGTGAATAGTCCAAAGCTATCAAGAGCTGTGTGAAGTAATATTGAATGTCACTTATGGTAAACTTAGGGTACAACACACGGAAATCAACATTGTTGACCTTTTCAAAAATCAATGCAGGTATCTTTGACAGCTCATCCCTGACAATATCAAGCAATCCTATGACATTAGGGCCACCCGTCAAATTTTTTAAAATTTTAACTTCACGATAAATTTTCTTCATTTTTACCGGCTTTAATACTTTTATAACGCATGGTTCGTCATTGTAGATATTAATTCCTTGGAACACTTCTGAGTATTTTCCCCTTCCTATCTTACTGATAATTTCATAATTCTTAATTTGACCCCATTCTATTTTATGAGTTTCATAATCCCAATATTCAGCCGGTCTATTACTATTAGCATCGGCGTAAACTCTCGCTACTGAGTAGACTCTTGTATTTACACTCATGGATATATGTGTAGAAAAATTAGTTAATTTTAATATGTATTCCAGGAGTATTTACTAGAGTGCTCTAATGTTGTTGACTGATCATCAACAGTGGAAATTGAAGATAATGCTCATCGCCAAAACTTTGAGCATTTGTGTAATCAACATAGAATTAGCTATATACTACAGTATACATACGTATATAATGATATAATCTTCCTATAATATGCATATATGGAATACTATATCAATAATTACAGACTATAATAAAGTTGGTGATGTTCAGGTATGGAGCAATACAGAAGGTGATAGCAAGATAGGTGTCAACGCGTTGAAGTCCAATGATGGTTTTAGAGTCATAAGTTACGTCAAATGTGAATCTATACCCATTTATTTACTTATTAGCAAGCCCCTAAGGGTATATTCAGATAACGAGAAGACGGTTGAGTTCTTTAAAAAGGAATTAGTACAATTTTCAGTAAACTATGACCACGTAGGATTAATGATTAAAAATGAGACAGACGAAAATTTATACCTAGTTCTCTATGTGGATAGTAATTCAGGTAACCTACAGATAAAATGTCTTGTTATTGATTTCAGCATACTAGAAAAAGTGCATCAAGCCATTGCAAGTGACAAGAGCCCAATAAATACAAGCTCATTTATAAATTTGGAGAATTCCATTATCATTCCGAAGTCTTCAAATACAAGCATATTCGATAAAGTACTATCTAGTAAAGGGCGGAAGCTGAAATCGAACCTGTTTATAATGCCTAACGCATCGATTACGAAGCGGTCTGCAACACAATTATCTTCTTCGGTTTTGACGACAAATGACCAAATAACTCAGGCAGTTAACAAAGTCATCTTATCTGGTTTGAGAATACGAGGATTGAATTTGAATAGTACTAGTCAGGCTACCAACGAAAAAATTGCCATTAAGGAGGTATACAAGATGACATACAAGTCAACCATGTTCTCGTTGCGAAAATTCAATTATGGATTTAATCAAGAGCTGCAGAAATCCAGCAATAATGGCCATGTGAAATTGAATGACATTCAGGATATAGTTGAAAAGCTATTGCAAGTATTTGTTGACATTGATGATCTAGTGTCGTCGAATTCGACGCCCAAGCCCTTTCAATAGTTAATGGTGTTATTATTATAAGTATATACATGAGAGATGAATAATAACTATATTATAAATCAGCTACACTAATTTCAGATGATTGAGCAAAATCAGAGGAGGTCTTGTTCGAGGCTGATTCTAATTGCTTAGCCAATTCACTTTTACGAATATTTCTTCTAGCAGAGCTTTCTTGTCCCATATGATCTAACAAAATAGATTTATTTTGAAGTAAATATCCTCTTTTCTCAGGGTTGGAATAGTATCCGATGTCTCTTCTATGAGTTGGTCTAGCCTGAAGCGGCAAATAACCTTTTCTTAAGTAAAAGTAATCTGGGTCTACATGAGCCTTCAAACCAAGTTTAGAATGATAAACAGCCGTAAATTTTTGGCCAAGACTTTCAATAGCTCTTATAGCAGACAAAGATGCCTTCGATGATTCAATGCTTAAGGGAACATTGTAGTTCTCTTTCCCATTAGCTAATATCTTAGCACCATCCTTCAACGTACCGCTAATTATGCCACAGTCCTTCATAACCTTTATAGTCAAGGTTTCCCCGGGATTTAAAGGAATTCTACCTGTATTCCAGAAATCTTGAATCCTTTCCAAATTAATATCATGATAGATTTTTCTATGTGGTCTCTTAAAGCCAATAATTGGGAATCTCTTGTAAAATGGGGTTTGTCCACCTTCTAACCACGTAGGAACCTTGCCTCTAGCTTTTTGACCTTTTTGACCTCTTCCTGAAGTTTTACCTTTTCCTGAGGCTGGACCCCTACCAAGTCTTTTATACTGCGTTACAGCTCCCTCGAATGGTTCTAATTTCCCCAAATACGAAATATTACGGAAACTAGTAAGCAAGCTAGACCCTGAAAAAGCTTTGAACTTGAATGACTGGCCTATATTGAACATTTCCTATTGACTTTTGCTATTAACTTGAAACTTTATACTATTGAAATTTCAAGCTTCAACAAATAAATTTTGAAAAATAATCGAACAAATTGGTCGTGTATAATGGAAGTTTTTAAAGTTTGTGAGACATATTGATTTAGTGTCCGATAAAAAATTATATATTAGCCTTTATGGCCAAGTTGGTAAGGCACCTCACTAGTAATGAGGAGATCGTCAGTTCGAATCTGGCTGAAGGCATAATTTTTTCTAATATTTTTCACGATGTTTTTGTATGCGATATTCGAACTCTTAGCTAAAGATTGCACAGTCTTTCATAAATAAGAGATTAAATTCGTTGTAAAGTTTAATTTTTTGGGAAGTACCACTATAAGAGTAACTGGGGATAAAAGAAAGCATAAATGAGTTCCAACGACAACGAAAATGATGATTTAAAGGAAATATGGTCGTTATTCCAGGATAGTCCAGAAGAGATTCAACAAAAGCGCCAACAGATAACGAAAGCAATTAATTCCAACAGCAAATCATTCCCAAGTCAAATTTCAATCGTTACAGCCTTTGATGAACTATTACTGTGTTTTGCTTTAGGTGGACAGGTTAAAAATTATTACAGGTATGGTTCGTATTCGACATGTGCAGAACAAAGAGAAAAAATCTGGTTTGCATTGAAGAATGGGACATTCTCAAGTAATCTAAACGAGGAAATTGACTACGATATTAGTCCCAAGGAGCTCGAAAAGAGACAAAATGTACAAGCATTTTTTAAAAAAAGATTATTAGAAGAGAAGGCCAAGGGAAGTTCAGAAGACATATGGGATGCGAGAGAAAAACCTCTAAATCAACCATTTAAGGAATATAAATAAATTGGAGCAATATATCATGTACATAGCATCTTAAGGAATTATCACGATCTTTTTGTATTTATTTAGACTATAAAATGTAGAAGTACATTATCACATCAACCACTTATGCGGATGCGATGTAGGGAAGAGATGTTTAATTTGAATAAATAGTCAAATCTAAGACGAATAAGAATGCTAGAATGCTGGAAGAAATAATTAATAAGTACAGAAATTCTAAAACTTTTTGGCGTCTCATATTATACCCTTTTACATTATAACACAATTTTTTTTTTCTGGTTCATTATCATTAGCACCTTTTGGTTTGGCGTTAAGAGCACATCTAGCAGCTTCAGAGAAAGCCTCATTAACACCTCTATTTTTTTTGGCCGAACATTCTAAGTATCTCAAGGCACCGACTTTTTTGGCAACAGCCAAGCCCTCTTCGTAACTTATTAACCGCTTTTGTTGTTGGTATGGATTTGAGGACGATTGCGAATATGGATTGAACGATTCATCCTCTGCCCCTCCCATGTTTCCTCCATTCTGATCGACATCTGTATCTTCGTTATTTCTCAAATCACATTTTAAGGCCACCAACACCAATTTGACACCCTCGCAATGGTCCGCAATCTCACCAACCCATTTCGATTGAACGTTCTCTAATGAGTCTGGTGAATCTATAGAGAAACATAACATGATACAATGCGTATCTGAGTATGAGAGTGATCTTAATCTGTCAAATTCTTCCTGTCCAGCTGTATCCCACAAGGATAATTGAACCGATTGGCCATCTATGAAAATATCATGTACGTAGTTTTCGAATACAGTAGGTTCATACACCTGAGGGAAGTACCCTCTTGTGAAAACATTTAACAATGATGTCTTACCACAAGCACCATCACCTAGAATTACTATTTTACGTTGAACTAATGCGTTAGTACCAAATCACACTTGTCATTAATTTTTCAACTCATTAAATTCTTCAAAACTTTAAATTGAATATTGAAACCAAATCCATTTTCAATACATATGATACATACTCGTATTTTGACCACCGCCACAAAGAGGCATTATGAATTATACTATGTACTATGTTAAAAGTCTAATAATGACTTTATCAAAGTAGCCTGAGTCTGAACAAACATAAACACACTCATACATTTAGTTCGACGTGCGCCTACCATAATTAGTTTGTTAGTAGAGCCTATACTATGTAGCTTATCATTCATTGCTTCTGTGAAGCCATAATTCATTCACGATTTTTCGCTTATGCTTCCTCGGTTAGAGTTGTACTTAAATTCGTAAGATGTTAACTCTAACTATATTTTACTAATGAATCAAATTGATGATTATATCCCTGTAGGCCTTATAAGCGACTCTAGGATGATGGACTCAAAAGCGATGTTTCTTTAGAGATATAGAACTATTCAATAACGAAATTATTCGTTTGGGAGATCTTCAAGAATATTTTTTTTTTTTGGTATCCGTGGTTTGCTTTATTCGCAGTTCGGTACTTTGTTAAGCCTTCTTTGAAGGAGAACGTAGGAATCTGTTCTCTACAGAAGTGTTTTTACGGAAGTGAATACGATAATTCGGTGTTGCTGCTTGTAATACTTTAAATGAACCGATATTGCTTCCATTCTTACGACTCACAATGCTTAGGATCAGAAAAGAATGTGAGAATAGGAGTCCCATGCAGCCTGTAGACGTTATTAAAGAGTATCGCTTCCTGTATCATATGTATTTACTTCTTCAAGGCATTTATTCGTGTATATAATTAAGCTACTCTCAAATTTATGCAGTAGCTTTTATTGTATGTATTCACAAGCTTGTTGTAAATACTCCAGCTACTAATGGATATCAGCGATAGAGCTAGTGTTTTAACATTAGGCGACTGTTCAAGTAACTTGCTCATTCATTATCAATTAAATCTTCAAGATACATACTAGGAATAGCTCTTCTGTTATTCTTTCCTGGGGTATTCAATTGCAGTTGTTGTTGCAGCAGTTGAGATTGTGCTTGTTGCGATTGTGCATGACTATTAAGCGAGTAATCACTATTGTTAGTTTCGTTGTTGATATATAAGCTGGGTACCAATTGCGAGTGTCTATTGGTGGCAGGTGATGGATTTACCAAATTGCTTGTCGAACCGCCAAATAATGAGTTAGTAGAGCCTCCAAAGTGCCCTGACTTTGTTCTATTGTGCGACATAACTTCAGCAGTAGGCGAAATAAACATCTTAGTCAAATCATGTTTCGATGTCGCTGCGGCTGTTTCTGACGCATATATAGTCGAAGTGTCTCCGATTTGAGAACCACTGGCGCCGTTGAATCCACCTAGATGTTGTCTGCTAGCATGATGAGATAATAATGGCAACTTAGCCACAGACTCGGCATTATATGTAGATGAAGTAGTAAGCCCATGACCACCATACGCTGTACTATTATTATTTTGATATTTTTCGTACATTTCCTTATCTCCATCTAAAGTTTTCTTTGCTAATCTTGATGCTGTCAATGATCTGATCAAATGGTAAAATATGAATCCTAAGAAAATGGCCCCAACAATAGCTCCCACGGCAATAAAAACAGTACCTGACGGGTTAGATTGTCTCACGATATAAGGATTATCATTATTTGAAGGAACAGTAACTGCCGGCGTTGTGTATGAATCCGGATCACTTAAAGTCGGTAAAGCGTCACCACTACTCATAATTTAGTCTAACTTGTCTTGTAATTTATCACAGCGAACTTTAATCTATAATACCTCCTTCGCTTGAAGTGTTTGTTGATCAAATACAATAAGGGTGTCAGATGATAAATCAGTTATTGAAATCAAAACATATGTTACATTGAGAAATTTTCTCTATTGATTTGAGGCTAATTTTGGAAACTGCCATGAAATTTTGGTATTCGCGCGACATTGATAATGCTATCAGTTAATCAACGTAGTGAATAGTGGGTCAATAAGATTATTTGATGTGATGTAAGTTATGTAAAGGCCATCGGATTCTCTTATTTGTAGGATATCACTCTAAAACCCATAGAGTGAAAAGCAATCAATTGGCTTTTTTTGGAATTAGGTAGAAAATGATCTGAAATTGTAAATTCAGTAATTTTGGTGATTCTATAGTTATTAGAAAACTATGAAATATGGACTATGAAATATGAGCTATGTATTATGAACTATGAACTGTGATATATATATTAAATTTCTTCTGTATCTCATACATATTTCTGTGTGTTTATAACCATAAGAATTAATATATATTATTAAAATGTACAATATGTAATGAGTGGGCAATTGTATTAAGGATAGACAAACCAAGAAAAAATTGAGAATATAGAGGCTGTTAATTGCCATCAAAAGATTAGAATATACCCTGAGTGTAAATATGAATGATAACAGAGTCCATTGTAATTGTAAATTTTGGGTGCAAAATGGAATCTGGAGGTTTATATTATTTTCACAAATTTAATATATACAAACATATAGAACAGATATCATACTGAGGGAAACAGGCCATTATTTGAAATACTCATATGTACATATTAGTGACCACCCTAAGTTTTAAACATTGATCATAATAACAACAGAATCGAGTTAAAAAACCGTAATCATCGACAGAATACATATTATTCACTGCTTCCAAGATAAGCAAATAACGAAATGACGATATATTCTACTTCTGGTTCTAGGTTATCTAAACCCCGGCTTGTCCCACTCACTAGCCTATTATGCTGCTACGTAGGCATACTAGTGTAGATCAGTTGGTTTTCACACGATTCCACTGATAAAAAAAAACTATTCCCGGAGATGGATGGCATATTTGCAAATCAGTATCCAGAATGAATAACGATGAACCCTTGACGTCGCATGTCCGTCCTGTGACAGATGTTGTACTCACTATTCGTATAGTGAAATCGTTTCCATACAGAAACGTCAAGAACCACATTCTTCCATCGGTCAACTTGAAGGAAACCACTCCACTGGATTTAATCAAGTCTCTTCGCAACACCATCAACACAGCTGGTGGCTTGAGACCATACCGTAACGTCATCTACGACACCCTTAAGATCTACACCAAGGCTCATGGTTCCAAGTCGATGCAATTGGTCATAAACTTGGACCACGACGACGACTGGGTTTTACTCTGCGAAAACGCTTCCAACACCATCACCGGAGACGAGAAGTCTTTGTATGAATTGGGGATTGAGAACGAAACAGAAATCAGCATGTTCAATTGGAGCGATTACCAGGATTTCAAGCAAAATCCTGAAGAAAAATGGTAGTTTATTTTAAAATTAAATCTTGAAGCTAGACATCAATTGCAAGAGTCTTTGCTAAAATCCCTCCCTTTGATTATCTTACGGCTACAATACCTTACTCGATAAGTATTTACATAAACAAATATATATTAGCATACGACGGCATATACCGCATGAACAACTTAATACTACATGTTCAGGATAACTAAAAAGAAAAAAGGACTCCTCATCAGGGGCTCGAACCCTGGACATTTCGGTCGACTCTTTGACAGAAATCTTTAATCCTTAAAAGCCGAACGCTCTACCAACTGAGCTAATAAGGATTGTCCTAATGAAAAAAATTGCATCGCATTAATAATATAGGTATTCTCAATGGTCTATTTCGTGCACATGGCCAAAACATTCGTTTCAACCAATAAACGATTAGCCTTTGTTCATTTGAAAAATTTAACGTGAGTATAATCAATTCTCAGTCCATTAGTAGTTGTTGATAAATATTATATTAATCTAACTTTGTTCAATTCAATTTCTAATAAATTGGTCAATAATTTTAATCCAAGATGTTTAGATCTACTGCTAAAGCAGCTAATCCTTTAGTTCAAAAATTTATTGCCGGTTCTGTTGGTGTCACCGGTTTAACTGCATCATATTTATTATATCAAGATTCAGTTACTGCTAGTGCCATGACGGCTGCAGAACATGGGTTACATCCACCAGCTTACGGATGGTCGCACAATGGGATGTTTGACACATTTGACCATGCTTCTATTAGAAGAGGATACCAAGTTTACCAAGAAGTTTGTGCTGCTTGTCATTCGTTGGAAAGAATTGCTTGGAGAAACCTTGTTGGTGTTTCCCACACCACTTCCGAAGCCAAGGCTTTCGCTGAAGATTTGGAATATGACGATGAACCAGATGATGAAGGTAAGCCAAGAAAGAGACCAGGTAAGTTGGCTGACTACATTCCATCGCCATACGAAAACGAACAAGCTGCTAGAGCTGCCAACCAAGGGGCTTTACCACCAGATTTATCATTAATTGTCAAGGCCAGACATGGAGGATGTGATTACATCTTCTCGTTATTGACCGGTTACCCAGACGAAGCACCAGCCGGTGTCGTGTTACCAGAAGGTTCCAACTACAACCCATACTTCCCAGGTGGGGCCATTGCTATGGGTAGAGTCTTATTCGATGACTTAGTTGAATTCGAAGATGGTACTCCAGCTACCACCTCGCAAATGGCCAAGGATGTCACTACATTCTTGAACTGGGCTTCTGAACCTGAACACGATGACAGAAAGAAATGGGGTTTGAAGGCTCTTATTATTGTTTCTTCCTTGTACTTAGTCTCCGTTTGGGTCAAGAAATTCAAGTGGCAACCAATCAAGAATAGAAAGATCAGATTCGATCCCCCATCTAAAAGAAAATAGATGAATGATTGATCCCTACGTTTTATCATTTGTCTTTCTGAGCAATTGCACTTGTTGGAGTTCGATTTGATTCTATAAGATTTTCAATTTTTAAGTTTCTAGTTGAGAAATTGAAACAGAAAAAAAGTTACTTCCCTTTGTCATGATNTTGTCATGATTATGAAAATACTATAAAAGATCTAATAAGTTTATTTTATTAAAGAAAGAGATTTAATTTAATCTGTTTATATCGCCAAATAACTAATCTGTTTTGGAAATAATTTAAATTTAACCCATCCTTTATATTATTATTATATTTTTTATATTTTTTTTTACATTGTTCCTCATTTAACATACACTAGATAGTTATTTTTTTAATTTATTCATTATTGTTATACTCGATGTAAATGTAGATTTTAAGTGGCTAAATAATATTGGTCTAACCCATAAAAAAAAAAGTTGAAGTAAATAATTCGATTTTTGGTATTGTATACTACTAATCTTAAATCTTCCTGGTTTCAGCATCGATACAAAGCATATCAGAGTTCTTGATTTTTCTTATAGAAGTAATTAAGTAATCTTTCCAAAAGTGAAATGTATCTCGGCGAAATTAAATTCCTCAACTTTCGTGTCCTGTATTTTTATTGGCTGATTTTGCCGAACTCCTTCATCTCGGCGAAAATTAAATCCTAGTAAGCAAAGGAAAGTCTTTTATTTATAAGTCAAATTTCTTCTTAGAACTTCGTTACTTGTTATTATACTGTTACATATTCATTATTGTCATCTCTTTTGCATATTTCATATCTCATACTCAAACTTTGTAAAACAACAACATTTTACAATTGAACATGAGTAATTCTACTAAAAAAGACGATTGTCATGACGTGACAATAGATAGCACTACATCAGATATTGAAGTAGAAAGATCAGGATCTACAAATAATATTATGAATGAACCAAGTCCCAAAAGTTCTTCAGAATTGTTGAGCTCAGAATCAATTATTTCTGATTCGGAAGCAAGACCATCAAAATTGATTATTTTAATCACGTTAACATCATCCATAAGTGGGTTTATGTTTGGGTATGACACCGGTTACATATCGTCCGCGTTGGTGAACATTGGCACTGATTTGAGCAATAAAATTTTGTCTAACGGAGAGAAAGAGCTTATTACATCTGCTACTTCTTTGGGTGCATTGATCGGGGCTATCATTGGAGGTATATTAGCCAACTTGATAGGGAGAAAATTAGTATTATTAGGATCAAACGTTATTTTTGTTATAGGAACTATAATTCAATTAGCTGCACATACTGTTTGGACGATGATTGCTGGTAGATTTATTTTGGGACTCGGAGTGGGTATTGCCTCTTTGATTTCGCCATTGATGTTAAGTGAATTGGCACCTTCAAAATATAGGGGCCGTTTAATTGTCACAAATTGTATGTTTATAACTGGAGGTCAATTGGTTGCCTATTTTATAAACTGGGGATTAACAGGTGTAAATAATGGGTGGAGAGTATCTGTTGGGTTATGTATGGTACCACCAGTAATTCAATTTGTATTGTTTTGTTTCTTACCCGATACTCCTAGGTTTTATATTATGGTAGGTAGAGTTGAAGAAGCTAGAAAGGTTTTGAGTAAAACTCACCATAATCCTTCCAATGCTTTCGTTAATGCAACTATTCGAGATATGATTGCATCCAATTCGACTGTTCCAGGGAATAATCCATTAGTTCAAGCGTGGAATTCAATTAAACTCATTCATACAAATCCAGCAAATTTCAGGGCATTAATCTTGGCTTGTGGCTTACAAGGTATACAACAATTTACCGGGTTTAATTCTTTAATGTATTTTAGTGCAACAATTTTCGAAACGATTGGATTCGATAATGCCACTGCGGTATCTATCATTATTGCCGCTACGAACTTTGTGTTCACAGGGGTTGCATTGTGCGTTATTGATAAAATAGGACGTAGACGTATCCTATTAGGTGCAATTCCATGCATGTGTGCATCATTAGTTCTTTGTGCGATTGCCTTTCACTTTTTAGGTGTGAAGTTTACATCAGAGTCTGATGTTATTGTTGAAGCGAGAGGTATTACTGGTTGGGGAATTGTTATCATTCTCGGTATGGTGTGGTTTGTGGCTTCTTATGCTATTGGTATAGGTAACAGTGCTTGGACTGGTGTTGAATTATTCTCAGATGTAAATGTTAGAGCTGTTGGTTGTATGTATGCTGCTGCGACCAATTGGGCCGGTTCCTTAGTTATTTCATCCACTTTCTTGACCATGTTGGAGAATATTACTCCTCCTGGCACATTTGCATTCTTCGCAGGCTTATGTTGTGTTGCATTCTTTTTTGTTTTCTTCTTGTTGCCTGAAGTCTCAGGCTTAGAATTAGAAGAAACTACAGAATTTTTAGCAAATGGATTCAATGTTAAGTCATCTCGTCAAATTTCTAAGGATAGAAAGAAAGTGTCAAAATTCGTTACTCAAAATAACGATCACAGTGCATAAATTAATAATTAAATTTGGTAACTAAAAAGCTTTTAATTCTTTATTTAGACTAGTCATATAGTATTCATTCACGTAGGTATTTCAATAATAATAATAATAATAGTAATTCATTTCAACTGAATTTTTTTTGCAATCTCAGTCGTGGCATCGTTCAAATAAGAAAGAGCATCTTAAATTGTCTAATTCAATTATTCTTCTTTATATCTCTAGGGCTTAATAGTTGGAAGTATGGAGTATCCTGAACCTAGTGAATCAGTAGTACCGAATGAGCAATCGACAAAACCTTGCTCGATTAAGTTGCAACCCATTAATAGGTTTCGTGATATGAGCAAATTGCGTAATTATGAAATCATTCAAAAGTTGGGCCAAGGGACATTTGGGGTAGTTCAGAAAGCCAGAAATGTTAAAACGAAGGAACTAGTTGCTTTGAAACAGCTAATAAATCATTCAGCAAAAGAGGGATTCCCAATAACGGCTATGAGAGAAATTACCATTTTGAAGAAACTAAATCACAAGAATATTTTGAAAATAATTGATATGATATATGAAGAACCGAAAATTTCAAACCCCCAGGATATACTTCATCACCGAGGCTGTTTTTACACCGTTTCCCCTTACATGTGCTCTGATTTAGTTGGATTATTGGAGAATCCCAATATAAATCTTGAAGTATCTCATATTAAATGTTTTATGGAACAATTATTGCATGGTATTCAGTACATTCATGAGCAAATGTTTTTACACAGAGATATAAAGGCAGCAAATATTCTCATTGACCGTAACGGAACATTAAAGATTGCTGATTTTGGTTTGGCTAGAGTGTATCATGGATCCCCCCCAAAATTTATGAGTGGACCTGGTGGTGGTGAGAGGGCTTATACGGGGCTTGTTGTAACTAGGTGGTACAGGCCACCGGAATTATTGCTAGGAGAGAGAAGATATACTACTGCAGTTGATATTTGGGGTATTGGGTGTGTTTTTGGTGAATTATTTACTCGGAAACCAATACTTGTAGGTAAGACCGATTCACATCAAGCCCAACTTATATTCGACTTGGTTGGACCGCCGAACGTTATGAGCTGGTCACAAGCTACAAGTCTACCAAATAAACATGATTTGAATATTGGTTTAACGTGCCAAAGAAGCTTAGAATCAAAATTTGCACCCCTCATAAGCCCTGATGGAATTGATTTATTGTCCGGCTTATTAACTCTTGATCCATATAAAAGGCTCAACGCATTGGATGCATTAAACCATAAATATTTTAAAAATGAACCGTTGCCAGTAAAACCATACGAATTACCAAGGTTTGAAGAATGCCATGAGATAGATAAGGAGAGGTTTAAATTGTTAAAAGAAAAGAAGAATAATATTCATGAAGCGAAGAAAATTCCCAAAACACACTTTCCAAGAGGTCCTGGTGAATACAATAATTCAAATAACTATCCTATAAACCGAAATGGTAACTTTCCTTCAGCAATACCAAAATACCCAAAGTTTTATAATCAACATCAATATCAGCAAGAAGCCCACGTACCTCAACAAACGCATACTGATACATATATGCCTAAAACAAGCCAGAAAAACCCCGATTCCAATTCTCCTCACAAAGAATCCAGCGAGCCAATAAAGTCCTATCAGAGTTTGAGAGATAGGTCTCCAAGAAGAGAAGTTCATATATCTCGAAGACCGCCTACGAAAAATTCCAATAATATCTCGTCTAATTCATCTGTATCAAATATCGATGGTGCTTTATCGAATCCTAGTCATCAAAAAAATCGCATAAGTGCAAAAGCATCTGCTGGTGTATTTATGACAAATTCGAGGAAACAAAGACCCAAACCAAATCTGCAGTCAACTTTGCGAAGCGTTTCTGACCAATTTAAGAAGCGTAAACTCCTTCCAGACGAGCAGAATGAAAGTGATTTGACGGATTTTGACGAAGACGTCAAGGATAGTAAGCAGTTAGATTCGTTTCTAGACTGGGATACGTTCACAAGGTCACCTGAAAATAGGAAACTACAACACGAGAAGAAGCAGTTTGAAACAAAACATAGTTGAATACTCCCCGACCCTAGCCTTCATGTCAATGCATTCCACTACTAATAAATAGTTGTATTATGTTAATGAGTAGAATGGATTACGGGCCGAGTTCGGAATTAGACACGGCTAGAACTGGTCATGAATAGTAATCTGATTAATCAGATAAAAGCTTAAATATTTCAGCGTATCACGTATCATTCAGTCATACAAGGTTTAACTAATTACTAATTCAAATATATATATATCAGCTTATTAAATTACTATTTGATTTTAATCAACTCATTAAAAAATCAAACTGAGATGAGGATGCTAGACAATTACTTCTCGGTGCAAGTATTTCTCATCGTGTTGCGAGAAACATTAGAACTGGCAATTATTATATCAGTATTATTATCATTCATAAAACAAAGTTTTAATTCCAAGAATCTATTAAATTCAGATCGTAGCAATTTGAATAAGGATCATATTGTTGATGATGATGATGATGAAACATCAAGAGTACTTCAGGAGGCGGGAGGTTCAGAGATCTCGGATATTCAGCATACTAGCCACGCTGTAGACAACTCATCAATATACAAGTATTTGAGACTCCAGATATGGATTGGGGGCCTACTAGGAGTTACATGCTGTTTAATAATTGGATCGATAATCTTGGCCATATTTTACATAGTAGGCAAAGATTTTTGGTCAGTAGCAGAACATTACTGGGAAGGCACGTTCTCCATACTAGCTAGTATCATTATATCAGTAATGGGTATGAAAATATTGAGAGTAAGTAAAATGCAAGATAAATGGAAAGATAAATTATCAACATTGATAAGCCAGTCTAATTATATTGGGAACATAATTCGACAACGGGGTGATTTATCAGGAAAGGTGTCTAATTTTTCTGAGAAGTACGCCATGTTTATTTTGCCATTCGTGACCACATTAAGAGAAGGAATGGAGGCTATAGTCTTCATAGGAGGAATTGGGATTAACGAGAATACTTCAATTGGTGCTATTTTTAATTCGTTTGCAACAGCATTAATTCTTGGTTCGCTAATCGGTGTTTTACTCTACCGCCTGGGAAACACATTATCCTTACAATGGTTCTTGATCGCATCCACTGGGTTCTTATATCTAGTCGCTGCGGGATTATTCTCTAAAGGTATATGGAATTTTGAATTGCAAAGATTTATTGATTTATGTGATGGATTTGATGTGAGTGAAACCGGCCATGGACCAGGCTCATACGATATATCCAGAAGTATATGGCATGTAAATTGTTGTAACGGTGAGCTACAGGATGATGGCCCTATTTGGATGATCCTTACCGCAGTGTTAGGATGGACTAATAGTGCTACTTATGGGAGTGTTATAAGTTACAACATTTATTGGATCACGGTAATTTTGGCATTTGCTTCATTGTTGTTTGAAGAAAGACATGGTCGATTACCAATTATTCCATTAACCTGGCAAAAGAAGAGAATTGCCAAAAGGACTAACTCTCATTATACTCCAATACCACCGCTTGTTACTTCGGCTATTACCAGAGAAAGTATTGATTCCGTAAATTCAAAAACTCCTTTAAATACTTGATTTGACACTGCCCGTAAAACCCGGTATTATATATCGGACAAAGACATTCATATAAGAAAACCTTTTTAACTTATAGACGGTCAATTAGAGGAAGCCTGTATCTTCCGGTCCAATAAATTTTATTAAATTTTTGTATTAGTCTAGAATAAAATTGGGTTCCTGAGTCTACCATGTTTTAATATCCGCCTGTAAATATATCCGGTCGACCTAAATAGCCGAGTACCATTGGCTTATGGTTAAAATACTTATATTATTGTTCGCAAAATAAAACAATGGTTTTATCAGTTTATCATTTGATCAATATACAACAGTGCCGAAAGAATTCAAAAAAGTTTTTATTGTCAGAAGTTATCTGATTGGATCTTTCAATGCACCTCTACATTTATAACCGATGATGATCCGTCATAAACACAATATATTTATATACTTCTAAGCAGCATTATAATTGCTATTGCCGATATAAAGTAGCATATTTTTTCGTTAGTAGTACATCTCTGGTTGACAGCGACCGTTCGCAGATATCATGACACAATTACCATTCCAGAATCACATAGTTATAAGCTATTGTTATGACAGCAAAATAATTCTTGGCATCGGTAATTTTTTAAGTCAATACTGCCTTAAATTTGACGCAAGGCACAATCAGATAACTAAATACGCCAAATGCCTATTGTTAAAAATATGCACATTAACAAACTTTCCATTTTCGGCATTGTTCAATATTACAAGAATATCGTAAGTAAATCTGTTGCCTAATTTTCAGTAAGTTAGAATTTACCATCCAATCGGTTATATAGCTTTGGGAGATCAGTAGATGGTTTCCTGTAGCTGTTAGATTACCTGCAACAAATGTCAAAAAATATTATAAAATTACACATGTATTTTATCAGTTGAAACTTTTCAACTTAATGAAAGTATTTAAATATATCAGCGCTTCTATGTTTTCTTCGTATACGTTTCTTTGGTTATTTATTATTCTTCACGTAATTATTCTAATATGAAGTTTTCGTCAATAAAGTACAGCTTCGTGCTGTTATTTATATTTCTTGTCGATATCGAAACCGTTGATGCGAATGGAGGGGCGCCTTACAGCCATTATGGCGTAGCTGGCAGAATTGCATCATCATGCTCTGGAGCCATCTCGGCCACTGCTACATTCTGTGATCCAGCTTCACCGTATGCTTATACCTGCTACTGTATTGATCCGAATGCATTAGCTATGGTTGCTGGATGTTATCATATCCTTGACAAGATGTCACCAGAGTTCGTTAGCAAGTTAAGTGAAAACTGTGAATTATCCGGACTCTCCATTACATTTAATCAATTTGAAGCAACATATGATAATTATACTTCTCTTGCTAGGGATCCGGCAGATATTAAGAATTTTAATGCAACCATTCCTATTGACATTCCTGTTAAGTTAAATTCAACAGTAGTCAAGTTATATGCTGAAGCCTATGATCAATTTTTGGGCAACTATGACGATTCATTATATTACGGATCTGGTGTTCTAGGCTATTGGGCATTTGTATTCTTAGTCGCAACAATTGTGAACTGGTCAAAAATAGTATTCCCAGGATTGGTAAGAAAGTTCACTGGTCCAGTATCAAATACATGGAGAAAGCATGTTACATTACCTGCTGCAGCTAGCAAAAATAAAACCAATGAGAAACCTTTCTTGAAAGTCTTTGACTTTTTGGTCCCTTCAAGACTCGAGACTTTAATTCTTGTTGGATTTGTTGCAGTCACTATTGCATGTTGCAGTGCCAATATTAGATACGTTGAGAATGACCCAGTTTTTCAAACCAGGCGCCTTGCGATAGTTCGTTATGTTGCTGATAGAACTGGGATTGTAGTATCAGTTAATATGCCATTATTGATTTTATTTGCAGGTCGTAATAACTTTTTACAATGGTTAACTAGGTGGGATTTTGCAACCTTCATCTCGTTCCATAGATGGGTAGCAAGGGTTATTTTTATCTTGGTAGTTATTCATGCCGCTTGCTTTACCACTTCATTTAGTATAAAAGGTAGTTATGCTGTACATATGATGAGGACGTATCTTATATGGGGAACTTTAGCTACAGTTGCTGGCGGTATCATCATGGTCCAGGGTATGTTGTTCTTGAGAAGAAAATGGTATGAAATGTTTTTGATAATTCATATCATTATGGCTGCATTATTTATTGGAGGTGCATGGATTCATGTTGATGAATTGGGATACGTCTGGTTTTATTATGCGACTGTAGCAGTATGGGTATTTGATAGGGTTGTTAGAATTGGAAGACTAATTTTGTTTGGATGCCCTAAATCTGAAGTTATATTATTAGCTGATGAAACATTAAAGGTTATTGTACCAAAGCCATCCTATTGGAAATCAGTACCCGGAGGACACGCTTTCATTCATTTCATGAGACCTTCATGCTTTTGGCAATCACATCCATTTACATTCACTAGTTCCGAAGAACAAGACAAAATTGTATTGTATTGTAAAGTCAAGGGAGGTGTGACGCATGGATTATATCAATATCTTGCAACTCATCCCGGCCGTACCACTCAAATCCGTGTGGCATTAGAAGGTCCTTATGGCGAGCCAACAGCAGCCCAGAGATACGACTCTGCCGTATTTGTTGCAGGTGGTAATGGTATTCCCGGAATCTATTCTGAAATCCATGACTTGGCCATCAGGTCCAAGTCTAATATCAAACAATCATTGAAATTAGTTTGGGTTGTTAGAGAGTATAGATCATTATACTGGTTCTATGAGGAAATACTTGCATTAAAAAACACCAAAATCAATACTACCATCTATATCACGAAGCCTGAATCACACGCTTACGTAGAGGAATTCAACCATCGTATCCCACTTATTGTAAATGAATCCGATTCTGATGCAGATATAGCGGTTGAGCAAAAACACGAAAAGATTGAGGATACTTATTCATTTAAAGAAAAGGATAATAGTCGAGATAGTTCCAGTGATGAGCCGGTCGATAAGAACAGAATTATTGAGATCGTGAAGTCTGAATTATCGCATGTCACCTTCAAAGAAGGTAGACCATCCATGGAAGAAATGGTACATCAAGAAATAGACGAGTCTAGTGGATCGGTTGCATTCGTTACCTGTGGACATCCGATAATGGTTGATGATTTGCGTCATTCCGTGGTTAGCAATTTGGATAACACGAAAGGCAAACGTGTTGAATTTTTCGAACAATTACAAGTTTGGGCCTAATTCGTTGTTTTATAAATAGTCTTCAAATTCATCTTAGTTGAATTCTACCTCAGAAGGTGAAGAGCAGGTAAGTGAAATCTTTATATAGACTATTATTATTTCATATTTGAAAGCGATGTAACATCTAGACATTATATTTTTTTGCCATTAACTGCACTTACTATCGTTCCGGAAAATAACCGGTGTTTCCCGATAGGATAACTAGTAGTTTTTATAATATGTCCGATTATTCTTATTGTATATTTGCTTTATTTTAGAATCTGTACGGCCTTTCAAATGCAGCTGTCCAAAAGTAAGGAACCAATATGTACAAAATATGCATTTGACAGTATTTCACACGCACAAATCAAGAAACAAGTCTTGGCTTGAATTTACCACGCAGGTAATTCATATTGACGGAAAGATAAACTCTTGGCAATGAGACTGTCAAACGTTACGATTTGGTAATTGCCTGCAGAATTTTTACGGAGCATAATCTGATAACCGGGTATATGCAATCTTGGAATTGTAAAATGCTACTGCATATGCAACATCCATTTTTTGCATACATGATATTATATAGAAGCTGCAACGAGAAATTGTAGGTATTAGTCCTCCAACTCTCTCCAGCTCATTGGTTCAAATGCCGGCAAATGTATATAATAGGATACATGAGACTGTGTAGCTGACATAGCTAGCTGCACAATATTTCAGATGGCACTTTGAAGATTGGAATCATATTGATCTGTTGAAAATTTTCAATCTAGGAAATTACTATTTAAGTAGAATATTCTTCTTGTATTCTTCGGTTACTGAAGTTTATTAGTAGGCCAGGTTTCTAAGTTTTGAAAATATTATTATCATGAAACTATTTTCAGTGTATTGCACGTCGCTACTTATGCTCATGAAGGATGTTAATGCGCACGGTGGAGGTAGAGGTGAGGATGAGAGAAGTATTGGGAGCGGAGGAAGTAGTTCAGAACTTGGGAGTAGAGCAGAAGCTAGTAGCACTTATGGTATTAGTTCAGAGAGTAGTAGCTCACACGGTGGTAGCTCACACGGTGGAAGCTCACACGGTGGTAGCTCAGAAGGTAGTAGCTCACACGGTGGTAGCTCAGAAGGTGGCAAATCCAAAAAAGGTGGGCATAAGAAACAATCTGGAAAGCCATATTCAACTTCAAACTTATCCCAAATAGCTTATGTTGCTTGTTCTCAGTTGGTTTCGTCCACTGCAACATTTTGCGATTCAAGTTCTGAATATTCCAGCGCATGTTTTTGCGTAGATCCAAACGCTTTAGCTACTATTGCCGGTTGTTATCATATAGCAAACAAGGCTTCCAAAAATAACGTCAAAACTTTAAGCTCAAATTGTGACGAGTATAATATTAAAATTAGTTTTGACCAATTTGAAGCAGCATATAAAAATTATACTTTATATGCCAAAGAAACAAGCGAAATCAAAAACTTTGATGCCACTGTTCCTGTAGATGTTCCAATTAAGTTAAACGCGACATCAGTTAATTTGTATCAGGAATCTTGGAAACAAAGTTTAGGTAATGCTTATTTTTCGTTATTTTATGGATCCGGGATTTTAGGGTATTGGGCTCTTGTCTTTTTGATTGCAACTATTGTTAACTGGTCGAAGCATTTATTCCCTGGTTTGGTAAAGAAGTTTACGGGCCCAGTATCTAATAAATGGAGAAAATATATCACGTTACCAGCAACAGGTACCAGAAGTAAAACCAACGAAAAGCCTCTTTTGAAATTTTTCGACTTCTTAGTGCCTACGAGACTTGAAACTATAATCATTGTTGGGTTCACAGCTCTTACTATAGCAGCATGTAGTGCTCAGATTAAATTCGTTGAAAATGGTCCTCGAAATGATAATAAGCATGAAACTCTACTTCGTCTTGTGGCAGATAGAACAGGGATCATTTCAACAATTATCATGCCACTATTGATCTTATTTGCTGGTCGTAATAACTTTTTGCAATGGTTGACTAGGTGGGATTTTGCTACCTTCATTGCATTCCATAGATGGGTAGCAAGGGTGGTTTTCATTTTGGTATTCATACATTCCATTGCATACACAGCAGCTTACCTTATGTCAGGTAGATATTACAGTCGTATGCAAAGCACCTTTATGATATGGGGAACTATAGGAACAGTTGCCGGCGGTATTATCACGTTTCAAGGCATGTTATACTTTAGAAGAAATTGGTATGAAATATTTTTGATAATTCATATCATTATGGCTGCATTATTTATTGCAGGTGCATGGATTCATGTTGATGGATTAGGGTATGTCTGGTTTTATTATGCGACGGTAGCAGTATGGGTATTTGACAGGGTTGTTAGAATTGGAAGATTAATCGCTTTCGGCTGTCCTAAATCTGAAGTGGTATTATTAGCTGACGAAACGTTGAAGGTTATAGTTCCAAAGCCATCATATTGGAAATCTGCACCAGGTGGACATGCTTTCGTCCATTTCATGAGACCTTCTTGCTTTTGGCAATCACATCCGTTTACATATACCTCATCTGAAGAAGAAAACAAAATTGTGTTGTACTGTAAGGTCAAAGGTGGAGTAACCCACAGTTTATATCAATACTTAGCCAGTCATCCTGGACGTACTACCAAAATGCGGGTTTCTTTGGAAGGACCTTACGGAGAATCCACTGCTGCCAAAAACTATGATACTGCTGTATTCGTTGCTGGTGGTAACGGTATTCCAGGTATCTATTCCGAAATTCATGATTTGGCCGTTAGATCTAAATCTAATATCAAACAGTCATTGAAATTGATATGGGTTGTCAGGGAATATAGATCATTGTATTGGTTTTATGAGGAATTAGTTGCATTGAAAAATACCAAAATCAATACAACTATTTATATCACGAAACCTGAATCTGAAGCACATATTGAAGAATTTAACAAGCGTATTCCGTTTGTCACAAATGAATCTGATTCTGATCTTAATGTTACCGTCGAAAAGAAGTTCGAGTGCATAGATGACACCGAATATTATAAGGACAAATCAAGCAGTGGAGATAGTTCTAGCGAAGAGCCAGTAGACAGAAACAGAATCATCGAAATCGTGAAGTCCGAATTGTCCCATGTCATCTTCAAGGAAGGTAGACCATCTATGGAAGAAATGGTTCACGATGAAATAGATGAATCAAATGGGTCGATTGCATTCGTTACCTGTGGACATCCAATGATGGTTGATGAATTACGCCTTTCCGTGGTTAAGAATTTGGATAAGTCGAATGATAAGCGTGTTGAATATTTTGAACAGTTACAAGTTTGGACATAAACTTTTAACACATCTAGTTCTAGTATCTAATAGCATCAACTGTATTCATTCGAGCTATTTTTTTTTCAGAAAATCTAATTACATTTTTAAAAATACAATTACTAGTTTTTGCTTTTTTATCTTTGCTGTAAATTTTGAAATTAAATCACACTTAAATAATCTCATTTGGAATAATTTTATATGGCCATAAATGATCCGTTAGAGCTTTACTTCTTTAGATACATATTACATTTAATTACATCGATGAATTGCTAGAAGTATGTATATTCTGTAAAAGTCTGAGAATCTAATTACTTTATAAAATTTTTTTAATTTATCTTTATTTAGCTCCTGTTGTTGCAATAGTTTTAGTTGTTTTAAATTATTTAATTTCTAATGATAATTCATATATTGAAAAATATGTCCTTTTGAATGTGGTTTTAATAAGACTTTAAATCATTTTGATTATTTCTCGTGGTCTATGTCTTTAAACATTTCATCAACCGAAGCTCCTAAATATAACTTCAATGTTCGCCTTGTAGCTGGAAGTATTTTGCATTTCACTAACGTTTCTTTGTCTCCTTCCGAACCTATCCTATCGTATGCTTGAAACCTATGACAACCACCAAACGCAAAATAGTACGATTTACCTTCTTCTCTAACTTTAAAGACATCCACAGGAGGCAATTCTCCTGCATTCATATCTTCAATATTACAAGTTGCAGAGGCCATAGGAGTACCCTGAAGGGTTGACACCATCGCATCTATCTTTTGGTCATCCAAAACTGGCGGAATTGGCCTTCTTATTTCATTTAATGGAATATAATCAATTTTTAAATTTGATGACTGTAATGACATATTTTGTATTTTATAATAGCATATGATAGCTATCAATTTTTCTAGTGTTTGGCCTTTACTTTTATATACTTGCTGCAATCTCGAACTTTTAATAAGCGAGCAGCTTCTGGACTGCGGATTACTAAATGGGAAAAGTCCAAGACTTTCACAAAAGGTTGCTATATTAATAACAAGACACATATATGATAGGCTTATTCGATTTAATAGCTTTGGAACTTTCCTTCTTTGAAATATTGGGACAATGGATTATAAACGGTTCGAATTCTTGTATTAGGTCCACGAGACTCGTATGATAAAACGGAAAAAAGGCTTAAAATGAGATCTAAGTAACGGCGTCTGAAGACACTGTTTGCAAATTTAGACTTCAAAATCAAAGATTCGGCAATTTACATGGTAATAACCACATTTGCAGCTAACTTTAGTTCTAGACTTTACTAAGCTACAACAACACTAGTCCAGTTCAATAGTATAAAAGTCGTGCATCAATTACAAATTATATAGAACATTTAAAACATGTACCAATTACGATATAGAAATGCGGAATCAGAACCGAAGCATGTCGTGTACAGCATGAAGAAATGTATTAATTTAAGAAGAAAAAGTTAAATAAAAATATTTCCGGTAAATACCGAAGCGCGCATTTAAGGTTATCTTTAAGATCAAGAAATTATCTGATGAAATCTGTTTAAGGATTCCGACCTCGGTGATGCTAAAGATAAAAGCGACGAACTTGGTTATATTGAATATATTCAAGATTAGACTTGTCTTTGAACACTAACAAACTTTATAACACCACGGCGTATTAATTGGATAAGTCTAACAAGAAGGGATATTCGTATCGTATTGTAGTTACTAAGGTAGGTAGTTGAATCAAGTCGGATATAGTGAAATTCGGTTTTTTTTTTTCTTCGAAAACGTATGGAGCCATATAATTTACCTTGTAAATTTATAAATATATGATCCCGTAGAGTTAAATAGCATTCAAAGTCCGAATAAAAATTACTAACTTACTAACTTCTTGTATTCATTGCAATTACAAGAACATAATTTACTATCAGGTATTTCCGTTTATTTTATTCATTATACTAAGCAAGTTTGATCTGAAAATTATTTTATAGTTAGTGATTGTGTTCCAAAGACTGTGTTTCGTACCATGTACTATAAATGGGCATATACATCATTTTTCATAGCCATATTATTGACGCCATTTCTTATACCCACAAATAGCGCTTTAGCTTTGAAGTATAGGAGAATAAAAACAGTGCTAAGTATATGTTTGTTGATTTCGGTTTTGATAAGTGTAACGCCAGAGAAGGCAGTTAAGGGGGGACCAATACAAACATTTGGGCAGTCAACAATAGCGCTTATGGGATGCAGTTTCCAAATAATAAAATTGGGTTCATTCTGTGACCCAACTTCGGGAGTTGATGCTCGTGAATGCTTCTGCGTCAATCCAAATGCTATGTCGACTATTTCATATTGTTACATGACGGCACACCAAGAGCAAATAGACTCATTCTTGAAGGCTTGTGCAACACAATTTAATGTTACAGTTACCAGAAAAACATTTGAGGAATCTTTCATCAATTATACGAAATATGCCAGGCTTCCAGATCAGCTTGATCCTTCAGGGGTGGTTAATCATCCAATAAAGTTGAATGACACCATGATACTGAAGTACACACATGCATATGACCAGTTCCTAGGTAATTATGATAGATCTGTATATTATGGGGGCATTTTGCTTGGGTATTGGATTGTCGTCTTCTTGTTCGCAGCTATAGGAAATTGGTCAAAAATTTTATTTCCGAATACTGTTAGGAGAATGACCGGTAGAATATCTAATGTTTTCCGTCAAAAAGTAAGTCTACCAGCTACTGGAGGGAAAAGAAAAACAAGCGAAAAACCGTTTCTTAGGATATTTGACATGTTGGTCCCTACCAGGGCTGAAACTTTAATATTAATAGGATTTTCAGTCTTAACTATCTACCTTTTACAAAATAAAATTGAATACATTGACGGCGATCCAGTCTTTAATAACAAGGTTTCTGCTTTATTGCGTTATACGGCAGTAAGAGCAAGTATTATCAGCAGTGAAACCATACCGTTGTTAATTCTATTTGGTGGTAGAAATAACTTTTTACAATGGTTAACGAGATGGGATTATTCCACGTTTATTACCTTTCACAGATGGTTGTCACGTATCATATTTTTCCTTGTCGTTATGCACGCCGTTTGTTATTCCCTTTACATGGGGGATTACTTTGAGCGTATGCGCGAGACGTATTTGATATGGGGGACTATTGCAACTGTTTCTGGGGGGTTTATAATGATACAAGGCCTATTGGTATTGAGAAGAAGGTGGTATGAGATGTTCTTAATAATACATATTCTTCTTGCAGCATTATTCATAGGGGCATCTTGGGTACACGTTAATGATCTCTACTGCCTCTGGTTCTATTATTATGCTACAGCATTATGGGTCTTTGATAGAATAATAAGACTAGGGAGGTTATTCTCGTTTGGTTTTCCTAATGCCAAGGTTGTTCTACTAGCAGACGAGACTTTGAAAATTATAGTTCCTACTCCTGAACACTGGGAGTCTGTCCCAGGGGGACATGCATTCATTCATTTCTTGACACCTACTTGTTTTTGGCAATCACATCCATTTACATATACTATTGCGGTTGATGACCCCAATAAAATAGTATTGTATATAAAAGTGAAGGAGGGTGTAACGCAACATATGTATAAGTACTTGTTGCAACATCCAGGAAAAAGTACTAATATTAGAGTAGCAATAGAAGGATCTTATGGCGAATCCACTGCGGCGAGCAGGTATGATACAGCTGTGTTTGTTGCCGGTGGCAATGGAATTCCTGGTATATACGCAGAGGTATTCGAATTAGCGGTTCGGACTAATGATTTAAAACAGTCATTAAAACTAATATGGGTTATTCGGGAATATAAATCTTTATTTTGGTTTTATGAAGAATTATTAGCATTGAAGAATACTAAGATTAAGACCACAATCTATGTTACAAAACCAGAATCACATATTTGTATTGCAGAATTCAATGACAGACTTTTGGGCACTGATATGGATATATCAGATAACATGGGTCAATGTAATGATACAGTATTGGGGAATATGTCTAATAAGGAACATAAACAATGTGATATTGTCAAAAAAATCAAAACAGAGTTAAGCCATATTGAATTTATAGACGGAAGGCCAATGATGGGCTTAATGGTTGCACAAAATATTCAGGAAGCAAAAAAATCAGCTGCCTTCATAACATGTGGCCATCCAAATATGGTAGACGATATTAGAGCTTCAGTTGTAAAGAACATTGATAATGAAGAACATAAGAGGGTAGATTACTTTGAGCAATTACAGGTTTGGGCATGAATAAATTATAATTAATAATAATTTCTAGATTATTTTATATCTCAAATAAAAGATTAGTAACATAATTTTCTATGTGGGCAATTGATGATGGATATCTAACACTGTGCCAAGTTGAATGGTATTTGTTCCCGATTATATGATTAATGTAGATAAATCATTGCAATATCCCAATCCTACTTAACATTTTGAGTCATTGCATTGACCTTTTAGGGCATTGGGACGCAATATGTCCTTCTTTTGAACAGTTGAAACAAATATACTCCATGTTTTCTTGTAATTCATTACTTACAGAATTGCTTTTCACTTCATCATAGTTAGTTGTTTCAATTTTATCTGAATATTCTTTAGTATCCAAGTCAACGGACTCCTTGGCTTGATAATTTCCAAAGCTTCCAAACTTTATTAGATTTTCATATGCTTGACTTATTTCGATAGCCTCAATCAATGTAGGTGGATTTTCATCTTGCACCTCAATTTTGATATTAGGCTTTAGGCCAGCAATGTAAAATATCACTTTTAGTTCTTCTGTAAAAAAATCCTCCGGTAACTTTTGTAGGAAATATCTAAAATAATAACTATATTTCTCTACTCCATTCTTCTGTTTTAAATTTATAATATTCTCAACTTGTTCTTGTATATCATGGGTTCCCGCAAAATGATGTGTAAGAGCCTGAGTGAATTGTTGGAAAGATTCATCCCTACCATTTGTAGAATGCCTATAATCATGAAACCATTTCTCGGCTCTTCCTGTCATATTTCTGCCACTTAAAGTAATTAATTGTGCATCATTTAGGTTGAAACGATCTGTAATACAATTTATTTCGCTGATGAAATACTTTATTATGTTGGGATTTTTACTACCTGAATAGGGACTAATAGTAGCATGTGTGAGAAATATACGTGTCTCTCTATCAATGGCTTCTTTTCCTAGGAGTTGTCTTGCCTCCGCCTTTTCTCTTAATTCATCTTTAATCCTCGCTAACTCTCTTTCAGCTTTCAAGTAGGCGTCAAGTTCAGCCATATAGCCCGGACTTCTGATTAACATTTTGTTTCCTTCCAAACGGATATTTTAATCCGTGAGTAGTTAAAGACTTAATAATTATGGGGAATATACAACTCGATATATCTAGCCTCTAGTTTGTCTTTTTTCATAGTTAACGTGATAAGCTACTATTTATACTATAATATGTATTTTTGCAGCACTTTATAATAATGAATATATATATATAGCTGGCTCACAAATGATGACAATCACACTTACAAGGTTGTATAGTGTAGTGGTTATCACTTTCGGTTTTGATCCGAACAACCCCGGTTCGAATCCGGGTACGACCTAATTTTTTTTTTTTACATTATGTTTTTGCATCCATGCAATACTAACTAGTTGCTTAGATTCAGTAATAAGCTCTACTGCAATGACCAGTGTCTTATGATTGTTAGTTAATATATCTGTAAACGTCTGAGGCATGCTGTTTCCCACTCTTTTTTGAGATCATAGCTGGTGATGTACGAATATATCACGTGAATAAAATTAAGATGAGCAGTGGAATTTTTTTTCTAATAAAGAATCTTAACTTATAGAAACAAGAATAAATAGTATTAAGTTGGCCATAATGATTAGAACTATGTATGTATAAGAGAAATTGCTTGAAGGGTTCCTTGATGAATCAGATATCAGATTACTAACCGTAGAATAGCAAACCAAAGACTGCCCGTTCAAAAAGAGCCTTAGCCAAAAAAGAAGCTAAATTAGTAGAAAATACTAAATCTGCTTTGTTTGTACCAGGTTCTTCAGGTAATAAGTTTTTACACGATGCCATGTGTGACTTAATGGCGTTGAAGAAGCCAAATGTTAAAAAGTTCTCGAAGAAGAATGAAATCAGACCTTTTGAAGATGCCTCTGACTTAGAATTTTTCTCTGAAAAGAATGACAACTCGTTGATGGTTTTCTCATCAAACAACAAAAAGAGACCAAACACATTAACATTCGCTAGATTTTTCAACCATAAGGTGTTCGATATGATTGAATTGTCTATACAAAATAATTCCAAATTATTGCAAGATTTCAAGAAATTAACTTTCACCATAGGTTTAAAACCAATGTTCGTTTTTAATGGACCTGCATTCGACAGTCACCCAGTATTCCAGCATATCAAGTCGTTATTTATGGACTTTTACAGAGGTGAAGAAACTGATTTACAAGATGTAGCTGGTTTACAACATATCATTGCGTTATCAACTGGTGAGATTGAAGATCCAAACTCAAGCTCATTACCTCTAGTACATTTCCGTGTATACAAATTGAAGACTTATAAATCGGGACAGAAAGTTCCAAGAGTTGAAATTGATGAAATAGGTCCAAGATTCGACTTCAAGATTGGTAGAAGAATCACACCAGCACCAGAAGTCGAGAAGGAAGCATACGCTGTACCAAAGCAATTACAACCTAAGCAAAAGAAGAACGTTAGTACCGATTTCATGGGTGATAAGGTTGCTCAAATCCATGTTGGTAAGCAAGATTTAGGTAGATTACAAACCAGAAAGATGAAGGGTTTGAAAGCTAAATACGATCAAGATGATTTTGACAATGAAGATGAAGACTTCCTTTCAGCTGAAGAGGAGCCTGAGTCTAAGAGACAAAAAGTCTAATCTCAACCGTTATTTTGAATAAAATTTGTACATTATAATAGAGTGATTACGTTAACATACCGTTAATTGCTTCAAATCAGTTAGCAGTGTATTTCATATGCTTGCCAAAGATATAATCATCCAGATAGAATAATTTATATGGAATATATATGGAATAAATGAATATTCTAGTACTAGAGACCTCGATAAATATTATTATGTAAGATACTAATCTTTTTTATATAATCAAAAATTTCATCGCATATTGAAAACTTAGTAAATGAAAACAAACTGATCTTTAAGAGCTTGCAATTAGCACGTAATACTGTATAGAAAGTCTTCAATGTCTTTCACTCAGGGATCTATGTTCAAGCCAAGACAATCAAGTCGTTCACCGGCTGCAGAGAGTGGCTCATCCATGTCTAATGAGCAGGCAGTAGGAAATAATAAATCTTTGTATGAATTGACAAAGAATAAGAAGTATTGTGTTTCTCGGCTACCAGCGTTACCAGCAGTGTTAGAATCAGACTCTTCAGACAATTTATTAAATGGATATTCAGACAATGCATCCAATTATGCGCTTGTTATTAATGAGAAGGCAATTCATGTCTGGAATTATAATTCTACTGATCCAACACCTTTGTCAATTCAGTTTCCAATAGATCCTAGTCCACATTCGTTATTGCCATTAGGTATACTAACTCGTCCTTCGAGTGGAACAAGCCAAGATCCGGGATTAGTAATTATTGATTCTTCATCAGGATTAGTGAAATTTTACGGAAGTGTTCAACATGCACCAGCGTTGGGATTAATTAACAATAAGCTATTGGAGTTGACAATTCCATTAAATAGCAATAAAGGCGAGTACGTAACTTTAGCTGAAAATGTTGAACCAGCAGGTATCGTGCTTGCTACGTCATGGAAAAGATGTGTGTTGATATCGTTAAGAGATTTTAAAAGTAAACCACAATTATCATATATTGAACTCTTAGGACCATCGCACTCGGGGGGACTTCTTTCATCTATCTTTAATGGGTTCAGTAAAAATGATGACCATAATGGGAATGTGAAAGATGAAATCGTGAGTATAAAATCGGGTAAAATTGCAAATCATGGCATGACGCAAGAGATTATTATTCAAGACTCTGTCGGAGGATTTAACCTTTTTTCATATCAGTTGTTTTCTGCAAATGCAATTCCATACGTTGAAAAGAAGAAGACTTTGAAACAAAATTTAGGAGTGTATTTAGAAAACAGCATTGATGGCTTTCTTCCTGGTTCTAGCTTGAATACCAAGTTTTTGGACCTATGGCCTTTGGAATCACAAGAACTTCATGATATATACTTGGGCTTGTGCCTTATTGATGAAGCATATCGCGATAATGAAGGCAAGAACTTACTATTAGTAACCATGAAAATTGATGAAACTGGTGTTCTATTTTATGGATCCCATAAATTAATTAGGTACGATCCTAATTTAACTATCTCTTCAAATAATAAACCAAAATTATATGTTCCAAGTCTGGGTAAGACTGCATTCATTACTTTCGATAAGTCGGTAATTCTAACGGATATCAATACATCATATATTGAGTCAAAGGGCACAGTTCAATATTATAAACCTAGATGGGAAGATATAGTGAAGTTAAAATCAAATGTACAAGTGATAGGACAGGGATATGAAAACAAATCAACTAACACCAACCCAGCTGTTATCTTATTGACAAGTAATTCTGGTATATTACGTATTGAAAGATTTCCAGAAACGTTGGATAATGATATGGAAATAGATTATGAAGATGCTGTTGATCCAATACAGATCGCAAAGTCACATATAGAACAAGCAATATTTTATTCAAAATCTTCTGCCATAGAGTTTGATATTAATGAGGAATATTCAAGTGATATAGTTATCGAGGCTCTTAAGAAAGTTTTAGATGAAATTTTGGACTCTACATCGCCATACTTACCTGTCTTCTTACCATCGATTAAGGATTTTTTAACGATGAAGTCGAAACTATACCATAGTTTGATAAGTTATACAAAGAGGAATTTCATGCCACTTTGGCGCGATATTGGTCCACAAATCACTGAATATTTGGAAAAAACTGAAGTTGCTCTAAATTTATGGGTATTTATTAACGAGGAGCCAGCAAGTACTGAAAGATCAACGGGAGTTTTTAGAGAGTCCATCCTTGAAGTTGATGCAGTGAAATATTCGAAAGATGAAGATGTTATTCGTAAATTTTTCAGCCAAGGGTTATCATCGATCAATCAAGTTTTAACTATATTTATCGAGAAATTGATACAGATTGATTACTCTTTAACAAATATCTTGAATTTAATTGTTAAAATGATGCATGACGCAGTATTCGAGAACGATTCACGTTATATCATTGGGAGCGACATTCCATGTTATAAATCATGGATTTTCGAAACATCCTTGCTATTAAGAATTGAAGAAGTCTTTAGTAAAGCCTATTGCAATAACAATAAAGACCATGAATATATTTCAACTCAGCAGGCACGCTCCATTTTAATTCAATCTTGTGAGATATTATATTATTTTGTGACAAGTGCTATTAAGTTCATGCAAGAGCAAGAAGGCATAAGCGATCAACTTAGGGAATATATAAGATGGTATAAATCACGAAAGTTTGAATGGATCGATGCGTTAATAAAACGTGGGTTGGACAAGGAGGCAATTGCCATAGCTGAGAAGTATCATGATTTATCTTCATTAGCACAGATTTTGGAATCGGAAAAGTCAGCCATTAATGAAAAATATGGAGAAAATAGCCGAGAATATGAAGATTTATTGAACAGATATTCCTATTATTTTGAAAAGTTTCAATATGAGTTTGCATCTAATCTATTTGATTCCTATATAAAGAATGATAATATCCAATCCCTTTTAGTTGGCTTTGAGAATTATAATCATTATGTTGAAGAATACTTTTCCAAGAATAGTAAAAAGACTTCAGAAATTTCTTGGATTCGTAACCTCATGGACAGGAACTTTTTTCAAGGAGCAACCACTTTGATTGATTCTGCTCATTCTAAGAATGAAGATTTCCAAGAAAATATAGAATTGAAATATTCTCTTGCTAAATTATCAGCTATTGCATCTAAAAATTCCGATGAAATGACCGATAACCATAAACTAGAAGAGTTGTTGTACGATGCAGAAAATAACTTAATTCTCATCAGGATTCAGAAACATCTTTATCTGGAGTTGTTGAGTTTTGTTTCCGGTCAGAAAGGCCTATTAAATTTGGATTATGTTCTAAAGAATTTTATAAATGATTCAGTTGATCTCAATACTTCGAAGAAGTTGATAGAACCCTTTTTTCAGCAGTTTTTGGAAAACAGGCCTTTAACCCCAAAGCAGTTAATAACTTTGTTGACTTTGATCAAGCAATATTCTGGGTTTGTGAATGGCTTTTCTAATGCGTTGAAGGTGGCATCATTGATCACTAACGAGTATGAATATAAACTTCAATCTAGAATGATTTGGCTAAGATTACTTACCTCGACCGACGATTGGTCGACTTTGGCAAAGACAGAGAATAAAACAGACGAGTATACCAAGCAAAGAATTCATGACTCTATCTTGTACAAGACTATTTCGTCTCTTGGTGCAAAAAGTGAACTTTTGAATGAATTAGACGACCTATTATTGCATTACACCGAAGGCCTTGATGATGCCAGAGAAAATGAGATAATTCAAAGCCTCAATGCGAGGTATTTGGATACATTGCAAACCTATATTGCTAAGTATGACTTGAAAACCTGGGTTATGTCCATAAGACAAGAAGTCAAGAACAACACTACTGGAATACTCAAAAATTCTGACTCTAAATAGATAGATGCGGCATACGCCTCTTATAATGTATATTTTTATTCCTAATCTAATACTTACAAATTGCAATAAACCGTTCCATTAATCTGTATAGGAAGTCGGCATTTCTTCTCTGTCCTCTTCCTCATTTATATTTTCACTCTCTTCAGCCTGCTGATCCAGTATGTAGTCGTCTGTTCCTAACTCTTCTTTCTCTTGTATGTCCTCACCCAAATTGTCATCTTTATCAAGCTTTATACGCACGAGACATTCAGGTAGAGGTGCTCCAGTGTCATAATCCTTTTCACTATATTTCAATAATCCTAAAGATGCCAACGACACAGATTTCACCACATTTTGCCAATTAGATAGAACCAATGCAACGCTTTCTGTACCTTCTGCCATATAATCCAATTTATTCTCTAATTCATCTAATTGATTAGTTAAAATTGATGTAAATTTTTTAATTTCATTCAAGTTCTCCAACTCTGCTTTTTTTTCAGCAATCTTCTGCTGTATGTGAGTTGACTTTAAAACTGTACGTCGATCCATTTTCACCTTGGATCCATATATGATTAGGAAAAATATAGATTATGGTGATTCTTATAGACTACGCTATATAAAACCAAAATATGAGACGCGGATATGCACGTGATCGGTGTTTATGAAATCAGTATTTGTAAACTATCATAACAAAGACATGTATTAAGAGTACTGACTTTCTTTATATATAAGTGGGAAAGCATTATGGCAAGACCATCTGTGAGCTCACAGTCTCTAGTGGACTTAGCGAGCTCAAAGAATCAATCAAAGAAAGAAACCAAAGGTTATGACGATCACAACCCGCCTAGTTCATCCTTCTCAGATCATGAAATAACACAAGAGCCGATAAATAACAAGGGATTGAAAAATAAGCAGGAGCAACACAAGAATATAGAGTTGATTAGGAAGAAATACACACTTCAGAATAAGTCGTTGGCCAAAAACAACTCTCTAATGATGCTCAGGATATCAGATATGGAGGCTAAAGTGAGTGATTTGATAAATGAGAATATGCTATTAAGGAAGAGAAGGACGTTCAAAGATGCGGAATTGAAGAAACAATTAGAATCGAAGCTTGTAAGATTGGAAACAGGGCTAATGCATAAATTCGGTGAAATATTTGAGATGCTTAAAGGGGTGAGAATGAGCGAAGGTATACCCGAAAACCCCCAATTAGATGTTTTTAAGAATTTACTCGATGAGGCTCCCACAGCAACATCTACCCCTATAGAGGAAGTAACGGAGATAGGAAATAGTTTGTTTTCGTTTAATACAAGGTCGGTGGGACCGCCATTGAAGGATGATTCATTCACCTTACCTAAATCCCATCTATATTTGCATACGGCGGATAAAGAAAGTAGACAGCCGACAGTTACTGAAAATGATTCTATTGAAGAGAGGAGTAACGATTATGTCGAAATGAGGGAAAAAGATAAAATAGGTCTGGTTAAAGATAATTCTGTAAGCGAAGTTCTTCCCAAAGGACTGGAGAATGCTTCTCCAACGCACGATATTAATATTTATAAGCTCAAAGAATCAGAAAAACAAATTACGGAAGCGATAGATCTTCCTCAGAAGCTTTCAACCCCGAATAAAAAGATTCAGTCTAAAGAATCTCGCATGTTTGACGTATACAATGATAAAGATAAAAATAATAATGGGATAGATATGAGTAATAAAAAGGATTCAAAACGGACAAAGATATCAGGAAAAACAACCCAAAAGCAGCTGGCGACTCCTCGAGATGACCCCCCAATTAAGAAAGAGGTGCATCAAGAGAACGCTCAAGAAGAGGTCCAGGAGGATGGCCAAGACGAAGTCCAGGAGAAAGGTCAAGAAAAGCCCCAGGAGCAAGGTCAAGAAGAAGGCCAAGAAGGGAACAGAAGACCTAGTCGTAGCAGAAAGCCGGTCAGTTATAAATGGCCCTCATTATCGAAGAAAATGAGACGACAATCGGAAAAATTTGTTGATGCAGTTATTGTTCCCGATGGGGACGATCCTTCTGTAGACCCATCTATTAAGATGGAATCTGAATTGCATAATGATAGAAAGAGAACTAAAAGTGCTGATAATACGGAAAATAGTTCTTTCAAGAGATCAAAGCGCCAACCATTAGGTAACGTTACTTTGGCCAACAATAATAAAACCAACTCTAGGAATGAAAATTCAGTTACCAAGGACAAAGCGCGTAATAGTAAAATCCCTCAAGATACAAATGATGAGAATGACGTAGTTCAATCCAAGATAGATATCCGGATAGAAGGTGATGAGAAGAATGATCCTTCTATCTTCGATTTCGACGACGCGAGCAAGCCACCAAAAACATACAAGAAGCGCAAGCAAGGTATTACTAGGGGAGAGAAGAGAACATATGAAAGCAGAAGGCATAGCATGTTAATTTAGTACTTGTGTATATTGTTATCAATAATATTATATAAATCTTCAGGCAAATTTAATAGTAGACAGTTTCCTAAACACTCATTTTCATTTTAATGGGACCATAAGGATCGTAGCCGATTATTTCAAAATCCTCAAACTTGAAATCATCAATAGACTTGATTTCGTCTTTTCTTTCTTCTTTGATTACTAATTTAGGGAAATCTTTAGGAGTTCTAGCCAATTGTTCTTTTAAAGCATCCACATGATCCAAATAGACATGAGCATCACCTAATGTATGGATAAACTCACCACAATCCATGTCGACTATATGTGCAATCATCTTGGTTAGTAAGGCATATGAAGCAATGTTGAACGGAACACCCAATCCCATGTCACATGAACGTTGGTATAATAAACACGATAATCTTGGTCTGGACGACACCTTTTGTTGTTTATTTGTATTGGTGTCTGGAGTATCGTTTGGAAAGTTGACGTAGAATTGGCAGAACACATGGCAAGGTGGCAATGCCATCTTAGCAAAATCTGGTGGATTCCATGCTGACATGATAATTCTTCTATCGTACGGATTTGTTTTCAATTTTTTTATAACATCCTGTAATTGATCAACCCCCTGTCCCGAATAGTCAGCATCACAATCCGTGTACTCTGCCCCGAAATGTCTCCACTGGAACCCATAAACTGGACCTAAATCGCCCTCACGACGGTCCGTCAACCCTATTGAGTCTAAGTATTCTCTTGATCCATTGCCTTCCCAAATTTTTACACCCTTTTCCGACAATTTTTTAGCATCGGTACACCCTTGCACAAACCATAATAACTCATGAATAATTGCTCTTGAAAAAACCTTCTTTGTAGTAAGTAAAGGAAAAGCATCGTCTGAGAGATTAAATCTCAACTGTGGAGGAGCAAAAAGCGATTTAGTACCAGTTCCAGTTCTATCTGGACGATGTTCTCCTTCGTTTATAATACGTTCACACAAATCCAAGTATGCCTGCTCTGCTGTATTTGTAGATGCTGTCATTTTGTACTCTAGGACGTATATTATGTTAGTGAAAACACCTAACTCTTCTATTTATTTTAAAAGTTCGTTTACGCGAACGCGTATCGATTGATTCATATACGGACTGAATTCTTATTGCAAATTGACTACTTATCGAAGGGTTGCAGACGATGACAACCAATTTATCTTCTCAATTATATTGAGTCTACATCGAATATCTAGTTTAACATCATATATTGAGTTTGAGTAACTATTTCTAGAAAATACCAGTTCTTAAAACAGTAACCAGCCAATATATATACACACTAACAGCATTTTTGTTTACTTCTTTTCACCGAAAATGGCATCAGAAGCTTGTTGAACAAATGACTTGTCACCACTACGGGTGTTGTCGCCAACGAGGTTGTCGACCTTGTCAGTGACAGTGTCCTTACCCTTGTCAAGAGTGGACTTTTGGGAATCTGGCTTAACAGCTGATTCAACTTTATCGGAGATATCTTTACGACCGGTGTCTGACATTGTTATTCTTGTTTATTAATTAGTGATTAATTATTAATTATAAAACAATATTCGAATGGAAATCTGTTATTTGGAGCCACTTAAATAGTTTTGAAATTGGACTTGTTGATGCCAGCAGTCATGGGTTCATTGAAGGGGGAATACTGCAGAGGGGGGAGCCTTATGGGTGTATTCTTCCACAACGTTCTAAATTGGACCAAACAATAACAATCTATGGAATGATTGCTATCATTATAGACCAGAAAAATGTTTCGATAGCAATAATACTCATTTAGGTCACTATATTAGCAATCTAAAAATTTCGAGTGAGAATTAGCATATGCAATTAGTCGTCATTTGGTACTATATAGCGAAATAAGATAAACGAGTCGCGTGCATAGTATGTAAATACAGCCTATATGATGATGGTGGTTCAAATTTAGAACACTTGGAGCCACGAAAAATACTTGAACCATTTTGGTTCTACTAAGATACAACGGGATTCAGCGATCTTCAAAGGCTGTTCACCTTCCTTTAACGGATACGTTTCCAAATCACCGTGAATGACAACCTTTCTTCCTTTAGCCTCTTTCACCCTTGCTCTCAATATGACTGTACTGCCAGGTGGAATTTGATTCTTGAAGTCAATAGACAATTTGGCTGTGACCCCTTTCTTTGAAGGCAACAACGGAAATCCGCAGGAACACAACCCTTCGTCCAATATCGTAGATACAAGACCGTTGTGAATTTGTCCATCTTGACTTATGAGCAGACGACCCAAATGGTAAAATCCTGTCAATTCTCCCTTGTCCTTGTTGAGAAAGATGATGGGGTCGATTTCCATTAGATTGGGCCCAAAGAGTATTCCTGACCCAACACTATTTTTATGATGTTGACTAGGAAATGCCTGACTCGAGTAATGCATAGTTACAGATTCATTTTCTTGTAGTTTCTGATATTCACTAGTATTCTGGATTTGTTCGATCACTGATTGATTGAAACTAGTCAACTTACGGTCATTAGTGAAATTTCCTTTCCTCCAATCTCTAGGGAATGCGGCAAACCCTATTCCAAGCGCAATGAATGGACTGCTTATTCTAGTTATGGCTCTAAACATGTGTATTACAGGAGTTGAATATTAGAGGTATTATATCTTCATCTAGACTACTAGTATGACTTTATTGATCCCAAGTGCTATATACAGGCATTTAACCATCTACTGGCTACAATTACCCATACTATTGGTATGGTTAGTTGAAGAGCTACGAAGAGAAAAAGTCATTTACTAGAAAGACACGCTTCAGTTCTCTACAGAAATCAATTCGTAAATCAAAATTTGGCTCATAAGACATTGAGATGGTCTAGTAAAAGTGTGGAAGTCAAATGCGTTCAACACCATACAAAGGCATCAATTAAACTCCCAAATATAGTTGGTACTGCTAGGATGTCTAAGCCAACTTTGGTATCATCGTAGCACTTATTTTTAGCGTGTCGTTGTATAGATGGAAATATTTAAGACGTGAGCCAAAATGCAGCGAAGAGCAGACTTCTCGCGATTCTGAAAGATGTTCACGATCATCGTTTATAAGAGTGTATTTTTCTAAGAGTAGATCTATAGTTTCAGGCTCATCGAAATAGCATTTAGACAAGAGATAAGTCAAGATACCCTAGAGGATCGCTATGAGCGGCGGGCACCGATTTAATAAAAAGTTTAACTCGCTAGATAAACGAGGACTTGGTGGGCCAGTTCATCCTGTAAATCACTTGAGAAGTGGAAATAGTAAGCATGGATCCGTGAGTCCTCCAATCGGGTCCAGATTCTCCGTTAGGAATCAATTGAAGGATGTATTTGGTGATCTGGTAGATAATTCAAGGAATCTCAGAAAAAGCCTTGAAAGTAAATTGCATGATCCGGTGGTTGAATCGGATGATTCTGATACGGGTGGTAAAAATGGGGAAAATATGATACGAATTAAATCATTATCGGGCAAAGATGTTTTCAGTTTCAACGGAGATATAGACGAAAATCTGGGCGAGATGCTAGTGGTCAGATCAATACTGATTAATGGAGATCTGATACAACAGACTAGACCGGGGGAGTTAACGTTTAGAATTTCTATCAACGATGACTTCTTACTTTTTACTCAAAAACAGAGGATAATAACAGCAATATCAAGGAATCTTGAATTTAAGAGCATAAACTTTAGCATAAACAAAAGAGCCATACTAATTGAGCTAAATAATTCGGGTTACATTTATTTGAAATACACCGAAGATGATAGTAATATTCTTTCGTACTTTTTGAAGAATAAGCAATGGAATGTTAATACGCCTACAAGGGTCGTGAATGACTTACTACTTGAAAAAATCCGTATAATAAGACAAAAGAGAACTGAGCATTTGAACAAAACTTCATTGTCCAAGAATACACTTGAAACAGCAAATCCGCTACCAGTAGTATCACCCGATGTGATGTATGGAAGAACAAGGTCATCCAATCGAATTAATGGGTATACATCTCCTATCACAAAGGCCAATAGTTCAGCCACAAAATCACGTAGCATATACGATGAAGATTTAGTCAAACCTAATATGGTCCCACATCTCTTTGAGGTCGAGCTCAAGTATGTTTTTTCAGATAATAAGGTATTCACTATAACATATTCAGATTTTAAAACATTATACGATAACGATTGGATCAACGACTCCTTGATAGATTTTTTTATTAAGTATGAAATGGACAAGGCGATTTATCAAAAGCACCTATTCGAACAAACAGATATATATGCATTTAACTCATTCTTTTTCACAAAATTAGTGTCTGGTAATGAATTTAATGATGAAATAGATTATTATGGTAATATCAAGAGATGGCTTAATAAACTAGATCTCATGAGTTACCCTAACATTATAATACCAATTAATGAAAATTTGCACTGGTATTGTTGTGTCATAAAAGGTCTACCACAATTATTAGAATCTGCATTAAAAAGAAAAGACGCGTTGGCATCTTCGAATGGTTATGAAGACTTAAATGAAGCAGAATATGATGATACTGCTGATATTAGAAATTCTGAATCTACTATAGCATCGACTGTTCTGACATCTGAATCTACTACAAAGGTCAAAAAGGTTTATCAGCCGGAGATTTTTATTTTTGATTCTATGCGTCAGAAGCATACCAACATTCATTTTCCATTGAAGAAGTTTATTATAGACTACTGTAAAGAAAAATATGATGTTGATATTGGAAAAAATGAGATACGAATACATTCTGCAAAGGTTCCGAAACAAAACAACTTTAATGACTGCGGGATACATGTTATTTATAACGTTAGAAAGTGGCTTAACAATTCTGAGGAATGTGAAAGAATTTGGAGAAGTTCTAATCTGAGAACTGCCTCTCGGTTACTTTTCATTGCGGAGGAAAGAAATGGTATGCGTAGAGAATTAAGGAATATATTATTGAACTTGAAAAAGAAACAAAAAAGCGAGCAGAATGATGCATCTGATGATACAAATTCTCACGCAGATGATGATATAGAAGTCTTAGAATACACTCCGGTGATAAGCAACAGATCTACCAAACTGCCCAAATTAGATGAAGAGGATCTGGGCAATAAATTGGAGAAACCATCAAGGAATACCACTCCCGAGCACAGTGAAGTTCAAGAACCCCGAACCTTGGATCCAAAAGCTAGAGACACCTCTATTCATGATATCCGAGACAATGTTCCGAATATAGTTTCAAAAGATTCCACAGCAGAAGGACAGCAGGAACAAACACGGGTAGAAAATGAAATGTTGAGAGATTCACTTTCAGGAGTTGATTTATCTATCACCCTAAAAGAGGTACTCAATGATTACTTCTCTAAATATGAAAACATTTCTGATTTACAATTACAAAGAGTACTTCAACTAAGAGACGAGATCAATGAATTGGATGATCTGAGAGATTACACCCTGATGAAGAAATTCATCACTACTTTTATCAAGGAGTCTAATTATATTAGGCATAACGCGTATGAAAAGGCCATGCGACCCAAAGATGAAGATCTTGTGATCATGCATTGTAGTGATAACGAGGATTTGAATCAGAGTGTCAATGAGTTATCATTATCCAATTCTTTTAATGGTAGTGAGCAAAACAAAACGTCAAGCAGCAAAAGCAGATGTGGGTCAATTATAGCCATACAAAGAAAAGAAATACCTACCGACTCTAATGAGCTCGTGAAGAGAAGTAGGGACTCAATTGAGATATCATCTTCTCCGAAATCTAAGATGGAAACGAAGATTACAATTCCTAATTTTCAGAAAAATAAAGATATTGCATTGTACAAGAGTAACAGCAAAAGCCCAAGTAATGAAGAAATATTATTAAAAGTACAAGGGACCCACACGCCAAATCCAGAACAGGATATATATAGTATGGGTTCACCTAGTACATCAACGTCTGAAACAATATTGTTCGATAAAAGTTCCACATTGAAAAGACGTAAACTCGATAAGGAAAAGCATAAGTAGAATAGACAAATTTGCATTCAATCAATGATTTTTACATATATATGGTTCTTTATTTGTATAATAAATAATTGGCGTATAAATAGTGTATCTTTTTGTGTTCCGAGTTTGATACAAAAAATCATGTTTGGATAGATTCTCTAATAATCGATAGAGATTAGATTACAGACCATTCACTTTATAATATAACAATGTCTAGTACTAGTCCACCACCACTACCAGAAAGAGTATCCGAATCAAATGTCGTAGATGAAGTACTGGATCTTCCGCCACTTCCACCGAGAAATGCTAAGTCCTTATCTTCGGTTCCATTAACCTATAGCTTGGATGATAGTTTATCGACCATTACAATTATCCGACAATTAGAAACGTATTCATCGCCTGTGATGAATGAGGCGTCAGATTTATTTACAATTGGTGCTCTTGGACAGGATAATGTGAAAAGTAAATTGGACACAGTTAAACTGAACGAATCAAATACTATTTCGGAAGCAGATATGGATTTCTGGTGTTCATATATTGAAGATTATAGCAATCAGTTAATAAGAGATAAAAGAATTGAACAGTTGGAAAGGCATATTATCAATGGTATTCCAGATAATTTAAGATCATTGGTGTATCTCAAGACGTTACAAGTGAGATACAAGTTAAATAAAGAAACCTATAATACATTATTGAAAAAGGCGAACAATTCCCAAACATCAAAGAATCAACAAGTGTACATTGATAGCTTGGCAATAGATAGCAATTTGAAGGAAGTTTTAACTATTTTCAATTACTACACCAATGAAGTTATAACGCCACGAGCAGCTAAATTAGAGGCTATCAACAGTGAGACTGCTAACAACGCATTTGAAAGCAATAACAATTTACCCCCTAACAATTTTGTTATATGCGTCAGTAAGCTAGTAGCAGCCATACCAAATTTACTTAACGAAGAAGTTTTGTTTCTATTACTCAAATTCAATAAGCTTTTTATCAATTTAATTAAGGATGAATTTTTCTACAAGGCTAATAGATCTTTAGAGGATTTATGTCCTGAAGTATTCAGTTATATTACGAAGCAAGGAATTAACTTAACTACCTTCTATAAAAAGACATTATTCAGCTTTTTCAATAACCAAATACTCAACACTGAAATACTATTTACTCTTTTGGACTTCATTGTCATCGAAGGTTTTGATTTTATTCCTAGATTACTAGTTGCAGTATTTAACGCAAATGAATCGTATATTATGACCCTAGATGGTGATGATTTGAACGAATTTTTAAATTCATCTCACTTTTTTGACGCCTTGTCGAGACTGGAAGCAAATGTCGATATTTCGTCGGTATTGAAATATGAGCCAGATATAATAAAGTATGAAAACGAGTTCCATTTACTCCATGCTAATTCATTGAACAACAATAATAACGAATTAACGAACTTAAAAGAAGTTAATGACGACTTAATTATTAAAATAAATGAATTGAAACAACAATTAGAAAACCTAAAAAATACTCATTCAGAAATCTTAAATCAAGGAGACGAACATTATAAAGAGTTACAAGAAAAGGAGAAAGAAAAGACTGAGTTGACAGCTGTTAAAGACGAGCTAGTGGAAAAATATGAACATTTGAGTATGAAAGAAAATGTAAAAAATACGACAAAGGCTAATAAAGAATTTGCAACGAGAAATGCCGACTTAGAATCGCAGATATCTGTAATAAGAAAGAAGATAGAAGAGAAGAATACTAAGCTTGCAAAATATTCTAAGTAGATCATAGTAGATTTGGTGTGGACTCTCCTGTATATAGTTCACTTAAATATATATAAAATTCGTACTTAATAATATGGTTCTAATCTATATTGCAATTAAAATTAGTTTATGAAAGCAAATGGCTTCGGCAAAAGAAGATAATAAACACCAGGGTGTTGGAATTGTTGGTGCTGGTTTAGTTGGTTGCTTAACTGCTTTGGCTTTTGCTGCCAAAGGGTTTTCTGTCACCTTGTTTGAATTACGCCCTGATCCAAAGAAAGTTACGAATGAAAAGAATCTTCGGTCTATTAATTTAGCACTCAGTGATCGTGGTATTAGGGCATTGAAGTATGTTGACTCTGAAATGGCCGATAGAGTTTTGGAGCACGTCATTCCTATGACAGGTAGAATGATCCATGATTTATCTGGAACGAAGCAAGAATCCCAGGCATACGGGTTATTTGGAGAAAGCATCAATTCCATAGATAGATCTTTCTTGAATGACTGCTTATTGGATGAAATAAGGCACTCTGATATTAACGTTCATTTTAATCATAAGTTGATAAGGCTTGATAACTTGTCTAGCGAGGAAAAATCACCTAAATTGACTTTCCTAGATACCTCGGAATTCAATGGGTCTACAATGAAATCTTATGAGTTTGACTACATTGTTGGAGCTGATGGGGCCCATTCCCAATTTAGATACCAATTACAAAAATCGATGAGAATGAATATATCTCAAGAGTACATCGATATGCAATATTTAGAGCTTAGCATACCACCAAATACGGCAGGGGAGAGTAAGTTCCACATAGATCCAAACCATCTTCACATTTGGCCAAGGCACGAGTTCATGTTGATAGCGTTAGCTAATGAAGATGGCTCCTTCACGTCCACGTTTTTCAGTCCTTGGTCAGTGATTGAATCTTTTGGAACATCGTCAGATAAATTTATTGATTTCTTCAAGTACAATTTCCCCGATGCATTTAAGCTTATGGGCGAAGAAAAACTTAAGTATGCGTTTGAAAGTCAACCAAGAGGGTCATTAATGCAAGTCAACGCATACCCATATCATAACCCCAATGGCAGAGCATTGATTATCGGAGATGCAGCCCATCTGATGGTCCCATTCTACGGCCAAGGTATGAATTGCGGGTTCGAGGACATTCGAGTTCTAATGGAATTAATCGATAAAAATAATGGAGAAGTTTCCGAGTCGTTTAAACAATATTCGGAGCTCAGAGCCGAAGACTTACAAACCATCTCTAAATTGGCCTTAGATAATTACCATGAAATGTCGTCAAAGGTTACAAATGTGTGGTATTTATTCAGAAAAAAAATTGACAATATGCTTGGTAGATATGGCAATGGACTATTTCAATGGATTCCATTATATACCATGATTTCATTCAGAGGAGATATACCTTATTCAAAGGCGATCAAAATAGAAAGAAGACAATCCAAAATTCTCAATGCAATTGAATTAGGAGCTGTAACTGGGTTCATTTTGTTTGGAGCTGCCAAATTTGCCCAACTTTACCATAAATTATCGAATAAGTAGGTCTATATTGTACATAAGGGTGTATTGAAATGCAAAATATCATGTAAGTAGTGTTTTTACCAGAGTGAAATTTTCACTGTTGAGCCGGGAAAAAATTTCTTATAGAGCCTTTATAATAGTAAGAACATTATTACTACTTATTGCTAGGTTAAGAGTTCATTTATGCATTAGAGAATTGGTGTACTTTCTTAATATCGTCATCTTTTTGTTTAAAAATTAATATTAAATAGGGCACATCAAATTGTATAATAAAAATGTTGAGAAGTAATATAATAAAGAACGCCACTAATTATCAGACACAGATTTTAAGATCAAGTACTACTAGCCAGATCCGTTTATTTCACAACTCTCAGATCAACTATAATGAAAGACCACAATCGCCATTAAAAGTATTCTTTGATACATTCAAAGCTGAAGTAAAAAAATCTAACGAATTGAAGGAAAACATAAAAGCCTTACAAGATGAATCTGGAAGAGTTGCTGACTCAGAAGCATTCAGAAAGGCCAAAGAAGCGTTCGATAAGGCCCAGAAGGGTAGCAGTGCAGCTGGTAAGGTTGCAAAAAAGACAGCACATGTTGTTGGAGGTGCGGCATACAAGGCGTGGGAATCGCCTGTTGGTAAAGGTGTTAGAACGTCAGTTAGAACCGGTGCTGAAGCTGCTGACAAAGCGTTTGATCCAGTCAGAAACACTACTGTCTACAAGAATGTTTCTGATGTTATTGATGATGGTTCATCCAATTCGTACGGTGGTTTCTTAACTAAAGAACAGAGACAAAAGTTGAGAGAAAAAGAGTTAGCTGAGAAATTGAGAAGTGGTAAAGTCTGGAAACCAGTTAAGGAAGATGAAAGTGCCGGTGGAGAGTTGATTGCCACCGAGCATAAAGCTTCTGGTCCTACGATATCTGATAAGTGGGAAGACTTCAAGGTTAGATCCCCAATCGGACGTGGTATTGTCATATTGAGAGAAAAATGGGATGACTCGGAGAACGGATTGATCTCACTCGTCAGAACAATTATAGAAAAGGTTACAGGCTTCTTTGCTGAAACCGAACAAGCTAAGGTTATCAAACAATTCAAACAAATGGATCCAGCCTTTAGGGTCACGGATTTCACCAAGACCTTGACCAATTACATTGTCCCAGAATTGTTGGATTCATACATCAAGAATGATGAAAAAGTATTAAAACACTGGTTCAGTGAAGCACCATTCAATGTGTGGCAAGCCAACAACAAGCAATTCATACAACAAGGTTTATTCTCTGACGGTAAGATCTTGGATATCAGAGGTGTCGATATCGTTACCTGCAAGAGTTTACAACCAAATGATATTCCTGTCATAGTTGTTAGTTGCCGTGCCCAAGAAATCCATTTATACAGAAAAGCCAAGACTGGTGAAATTGCAGCAGGTACTGAAGACCACATTCAATTAAGTACTTATGCCATGGTTTTCACCAGAATTCCGGAAGAGTTCGACAATACTGTTACTGAAGGATGGAAGGTTATTGAATTTGCTCGTGGTGGTTCAAGACCATTCCATTAATCTACAAAATCTTATTTATAGCTTCTAATTTGTACATATTACTATATTAACTACTTTATTTAGATCATACATCTTTCTAATCTATCTTACGTCATTATCACTTAATTATGTAGACATATTGATAAGAATAAGAAGACATTTCAAGCGACGTGGTTTTGTGTAATATACCAAATTTTTGGATAAAAAATCTAGTCTACACGTTGATAAAATTATCGTACCTGATTCATTATAGCTTATTTTACTTAATCAATCAAGGTATACAAGGTTGATACAACGATACTATGTCTGATTCTATGGCGACTAAGGAAGAGGCCACTAAGGTCTTTAATAAATTGAAACAACAACCGGCTAATCAAGTTTGTTTTGATTGTTCAAATAAAAATCCAACATGGACATCGATCCCGTTTGGAATCTTGTTATGCTTAGAATGCTCTGCTGCGCATAGAAACTTGGGGGTGCATATTTCATTTGTGAAGTCATCGAATTTGGATTCGTGGCAAAGAATCCAATTAAGACATTTCAAGTTCGGTGGTAATCAAGTTGCTAAAGAGTTCTACACCAAAAATGGAGGTTCCAAATTTCTTGGTAATAAAGATGGGGTAGATATAAATGCTAAATACACCGCACCAGTTGCACTCAAATATAAAGAAAAATTGAAGCAAAGGGCTCAGCAAGACGAAGCAAAGCATCCAGACGAAGTCAGCATTGATGATCTCGAGGAAAGTGCAAGTTTGCTTACAGACTCAAGTAACAACGTTTCTACTGATGATTTCTTTAGTAATTGGACGAAGCCAATTAACTCCACGCCTTCGCCGTTATCTTCGAAGAATATCACGCCCAATGCATCCAACGATGATCTCAGTGTGAAGAAACCTGTAACCACTCGTACAACCTCCAGATTGGTGAACAATTCAAGTGGGGCAAATCAGCCAAAAAAATCAATATTGTCATCCAAGGGGAACGGACCAAGAAGCTCGAGATTGGCCAATAAAAGAATTAATAAGGAAGCAGAAGAGATTGATTTTGAAGAAATCGAAAGAAAGGCAAAACAAGAAGCTGAAGAGGCCAAGGCATTAGGCTACAATCCAACCACCGAAAGCACGTCTGAAGTTAACAGTGTTAAGCCAGCTAAGAGCGAACCGAAGAAATCTGGCTTACCATTAGGTTCCAGAAAACAAGACACAGAAGAATCGGAGGATTTGTCTGCGAAGAGCGTTCCAATCAAAGAAACCACCCAAAAGTTCCAGAAATTGGGATTCGGAATGACAGCTGGCTCTAACGAAGTGGTGAATGAAAAATCTAAAAACTATAAGCCTGTCAAATACACCGGTGAGGTCTCCAATAAGTTTGGAACGCAAAAGGGTATCTCGTCTGATGAGTATTTTGGAAGAGGACCCAGATTCGACGAAAACGCCAATGCTGAAGCCAGAGACAAGCTCCAATCGTTCAACGGAGCCCAATCTATTTCATCGTCATCATATTTTGGTGAAGACGAATCGGCTCAGAACAATACCCACCAAGGTGCTGGTTTAACGGACATAGAGTCAAGTGCCAGAGAATTTGCCTCTAGATTTTCTGGAAATGCCAATCAAGATTTGGATGTGTTGAAAGACGCCTTCGAAGAAGGTGCCAATAAGTTGGGCTCATATTTAAGAGATTTCTTAAGATAGCTTATTCAATTAATTCGAACCCTTAACTTTATTTGACACATATTTACTATATATTACATAATTATTATGTTTAATAGATTTAATCAATCCTAGTCTCGTCTAAAATGAATTACAACAAAGTAAATAAAATATTCTCCATCGAAGCTCGCATTTTGCATAACAGTGCAGTAGGCGGGTCGCCGTTAACAATTTCGGGAGAATACTTAATCTTAAGGTCATCTATTTTGATTTCGTAGAAGTACGATCTGTTACTAATTTTCGAATTTACGCTGTAATCATTCCAAAGTCAGAAATACTCGCATTTCCAACTGCCAATTTCTCCACCACCTTAGAAAATATCAGTCCTCTCTGCAGTTCACTCACATCGTAACAATCAAAACCGTTCACTAAACAGGCATCGCGGTTCAACTCGCCGTCGTGTTATCGATCTCTACATTTGCCATTCATCTGACCTACAAGTCTGTTATAATACAATTATTATTGAATGGCGACTCCGACGGTTTGTTTCGAAATAAAAACAAGTCTGGAAGCCAGAAAACATCGGAACCCAGCAACTATGCACCCTGAGTGAATCGGCTCTTGCTATTACATGTCTTTCTCGTACACCACGTCTTTACATTTCTACATCCATACACCTACATCAAATAGCGTTCTCGAACGCAAGGTGGGGCAGGTTGCGCAACACTCCTGCTTTTTATCCGCACCGTCCATTGGAGTACATTGTTCTCTTGTCTTAAATTACGCCCTGCGATTGTTCTGAAAAAAGTTCCACATTTATGGCGTAAGTGGAGCGCCCAATTCTAACCCAATATCCCTCATCCTACGAACCGATACCTGGCTCGACTCAAATACGCATCGCCTCAAAGGTTTATTATTGTTGAGCCGGTGCCGATTTCCCGCTAACGACATTGAAATAATAGTAGAATGTAGGAAAATCGTCAAGTAAAATGTAACCAAGTTATAATTGAACTTAAGCTCTTTCATTACTAATGATGAAACAATCTAAACGTAACATCACATGGTTCGGTCACAGATAGAAGCCCCATATTACTATCTTTAGCTCAAGATGAGGAGGAGATATCGGACATATATCGTTTTGGACATCCCAAATCTTTCTTAAGGTTATTCTAATAACCAAAATACATGAACACTCATAACCAGTACATTATGTCTTTAAAAAAATTGAACTATCTTATGAGAAAAAGTACACAAAATTGGTAAGCAAGTAAACTTCTGGGGAAAATAGATGATCAACTGGAGAACTGAGTTTGATATAAAAAAATAGACGAATGTCGTATTACCGTAGGAGGAAACCTGTAGTAGATCTATTGAATAGATTTTTATTTTAGGATTTTGTCAATAATATTATGTCTTCAGAATCCAGTACAGAAAAGCCTGCTGCTCTAGGTGCAGAGAATCCCCATGAAAATGGGTTGTTTGAACACAGTTCTAACTCGAGTTTTAACGAAAAGAGAAGAGCTTCAGAGTTGGAAAGCATTCACTCCAAAATCGCAGAACCAGGTCAAGGTGAAAAAGGAAATATTTTGTCGCAGTATTCTGAAAAGCAGGTGATGCAAATGGGTAGAAATTATGCTCTCAAGTACGACATGGATGCCGATTTGTTTGCTCGTGCTGCTGCCTTAGCAAGAACTCCAGAAGATTTCAACGCCATGCCTTTCCTTACAGAGGTAGAAAAGCAGGCGTTACACAAAGAACACACCAAGAAATGGCATATTCCAAGCAAATTAGTTCAGGTTATTGCATTAGGTTCCATGGCTGCTGCAGTGCAGGGTATGGATGAATCTGTTATTAACGGTGCCCTTTTGTTCTACCCTAATTATATGGGAGTCGGAAAAGGCGAATATAATCGTTATGGGTATGATACAGATTTGATTGAGGGATTAATCAATGGTGCGCCTTATTTATGTGCTTCTTGTCTTGCTTGTTGGATGGCGGACATTTGGAATAGACAATTGGGTCGTAAATGGACTATTTTCTGGACTTGTGTCATTTCTGCTGTCACTTGCTTCTGGCAAGGGTTCACCAATACATGGTATCATCTTTTCATTGCCAGATTCATGTTAGGGTTTGGTATCGGTATTAAGTCGGCCACAGTACCTGCGTACGCCGCAGAGTGTACACCCAAGCAAATCAGAGGGGCATTGGTTATGTTGTGGCAATTCTTCACTGCTGTTGGTATTATGTTTGGTTATGTTGCTTGTTTGGCTTTCTATTATGTCGGCGATCATGGTATTGGTGGAGGTCTTAATTGGAGATTAATGTTAGGTTCCGCTTGTATCCCTGCCATTATTGTTTTATTTCAAATTCCATTTGTCCCTGAATCTCCTCGTTGGTTGATGGGTAAAGGAAGACATAAGGACTCGTACGATTCCTTGTGCCAGTTGCGTCTTGAGAAAATGGCAGCTGCTAGAGACACATTTTATCAATATGTCTTGTTACAAGAAGAAGCATCATATCAGGGTATTCCAACTTGGAAACGTGTTATCGAAATGTTCACCATTAGAAGAAATAGAAACGGTGCTCTCGGTGCGTGGATTGTTATGTTTATGCAACAATTCTGTGGTATCAATGCAATCGTTTATTATAACTCCACTATCTTTATCCAGGGTGGTTTTACCGAAGTTGACGCTCTTACAGCATCTTGGGGTTTCGGTATGGTTAACTTTCTTTTTGCTATTCCAACTTTCTATACCATTGACACATTCGGTAGACGTAATTTGTTGTTATTCACGTTTCCACTAATGGGCCTTGCATTAATCTGGACTGGTTTAGGTTTTATTGCCAACGATCATTCCACAGCTCAAACTGGTATCGTGGCAAGTGGAGTGTACGTTTTCTCTGCCATTTACTCTGCAGGTGAAGGTCCAGTTCCATTTACATATTCCGCTGAAGCTTTCCCATTATATATCCGTGATCTTGGTATGGGTTTCGCTACTGCTACGTGTTGGTTTTTCAATTTCATTTTAGCCTTCACTTGGCCAAAGATTGTCAGTTCGTTTGGTAGGACAGGTGCCTTTATGTGGTATGCAGCATGGAATTTTGCAGGTTTTTTCATGGTATTATGGTTCTTACCTGAAACTAAAGGTTTGACCTTGGAAGAGTTAGATGAAGTTTTCTCAGTCAGTACCAGAAAGCATGCTATCTACCAGACCAAAAATATCTTGAATGGCTTCCAGAGAGTTGTATTGCATCGTCATATCGATCCATTACCACCATTATATGAACACCAAAAGAGAATGGCTGTTACCAACCCTGATTGGAATAATAAAACCGAAACTGCTCATATTGAATAGGTTTCTCTATGCATTTTGAATATAAATGCTTTTTAATTCTTCACATACCTTGTTGAAAGTTTATAACTAATAACATAAAGTCTTTGGATAGTCATAATGTAGTAGTACAAATTTGGAATTTAGGGATATTGAATCTTAAGTACTTCCTAAATAGTTCGCGCAATCCTCGTATTATATTTTCTCCATGGGGAATATTCTTGGAGGAGGAGACAAATATTTTCTCAATTTTTCCAACCGAACAAAGGACATTCAGTTTACTATAAGTTAGCCAGCATGGCTGTTATGTTGTATACATATAGTTGACTTATTATGCTTGGTACATGCCTGTAATTATGCATCTTATTATTTTTTCAAAGTGCCGATTGATTGTAGACTTGCGAGCAGTTCGTTGTATTTATTGCTATTGGCCACAGAACACGATTTGGGGAATGTAGCGACATGCCCCCCACAGGTGACTGACACCCGAAACCGAACACCGTAAAAATACGCCTTTGTATTACGTCGCACCTACCGCCCTTTTTGTATGTTTTAAAGCTTTGAGCCTAAGCAAAGTATTTTAATAGTACTCACGTCTTAGATGGTTTGTTATGTATGTACTCTAACCGAACGATTTTTCCCGGCTCTTCCGTTAGTTATATCGAAGACATATCATGAAGTATTGGGAAAACAGCTAATTTTCCAAAGTTCCATTGGGTAGTCACTCATAACCAGTGCGTTATGCCCCAAAAAAATTCTTTAAAAGACAATCAAAAATGTACGTTTGTAAAACTCGCTGGAGGAAATAGATGATCAAACGGAGGGGGATGTCTGATATAAATAATCAAAGAATATCATTTTAACAAAATTTTAATCCCACATTAGTTAATTGACGTGGCTTTAAGTTAGATAAAATGTCTTCGGGTGCAATCAATGAAAAGCCGATTATGACGGATCTGGATGAACCTAATCCAAATGTTGGATTATTCGAACCAAGTTCCAATTCAAGTATAGCGGAAGAAAAGAGAGGAGTATCGGAGTTGGAAAGTGTTCACTCTAGAATCGCAGAACCAGGTCAAGGTGAAAAAGGAAATATTTTGTCGCAGTATTCTGAGAAGCAGGTGATGCAAATGGGTAGAAACTATGCTCTCAAGTACGATTTGGATGCTGATTTGTTTTCTCGTGCTGCTGCCTTAGCAAGAACTCCAGATGAGTTCAACGCTATGCCGTTCCTTTCGGTAGAAGAAAAGGAAGCATTGCACAAAGAACACACCAAGAAATGGCATATTCCAAGCAAGTTAATTCAGGTTATCGCATTAGGTTCCATGGCTGCCGCAGTGCAAGGTATGGATGAATCTGTTATTAACGGTGCCGTTTTGTTCTACCCTAATTATATGGGAGTTGGAAAAGGCGAATATAATCGTTATGGGTATGATACAGATTTGATTGAGGGATTAATCAATGGTGCACCTTATTTATGTGCTTCTTGTCTTGCTTGTTGGATGGCAGACTCATGGAATAGAAGGTTGGGCCGTAAATGGACTATTTTCTGGACTTGTGTCATTTCTGCTGTAACATGTTTCTGGCAAGGGTTCGCCAATACATGGTATCATCTTTTCATTGCCAGATTCATGTTAGGGTTTGGTATCGGTATTAAGTCGGCCACAGTACCTGCGTACGCCGCAGAGTGTACACCCAAGCAAATCAGAGGGGCATTGGTTATGTTGTGGCAATTCTTCACTGCTGTTGGTATTATGTTTGGTTATGTCGCTTGTTTGGCTTTCTATTATGTCGGCGATCATGGTATTGGTGGAGGTCTTAATTGGAGATTAATGTTAGGTTCCGCTTGTATCCCTGCCATTATTGTTTTATTTCAAATTCCATTTGTCCCTGAATCTCCTCGTTGGTTGATGGGTAAGGATAGACATAAGGACTCGTACGATTCCTTGTGCCAGTTGCGTCTTGATAAGATTGCAGCTGCTAGAGATACATTTTATCAATATGTCTTGTTACAAGAAGAAGCATCATATCAGGGTATTCCAACTTGGAAGCGTCTCGTCGAAATGTTCACAATTAGAAGAAATAGAAACGGTGCCTTCGGCGCTTGGATTGTTATGTTTATGCAACAATTCTGTGGAATCAATGCAATCGTTTACTATAACTCCACTATCTTTGTTGAATCTGGTTTTACCGAAGTGAATGCTCTTACGGCATCTTGGGGTTTCGGTATGGTTAACTTTCTTTTTGCTATTCCAACTTTCTATACCATTGATACATTCGGGAGACGTAATTTGTTGTTGTTGACATTCCCCTTAATGTCAATCTTCTTATTATGGACCGGGTTTGGTTTCTTAGCTACTAATGAACAAACCAAGATTGGTATCGTAGCAAGTGGTGTTTATATCTTCTCTGCCATTTATTCTGGCGGTGAAGGTCCAGTTCCATTCACCTATTCCGCTGAAGCTTTCCCATTATATATCCGTGATCTTGGTATGGGTTTCGCTACTGCCACTTGTTGGTTCTTCAATTTCATTTTAGCCTTCACCTGGCCAAAACTTGTCAGCTCTTTTACGTCTACTGGTGCATTCGGTTGGTATGCCGGATGGAATCTAGTAGGTTTCTTTTTGGTTTTATGGTTCTTACCAGAAACTAAAGGTTTGACCTTAGAAGAACTAGACGAAGTCTTTTCCGTCAGCGCCAGAAAGCATGCCAAGTGGCAGACAAAGAATTTCTTGAATGGTGTCCAAAGGGTTGTCTTGCGTCGTAATATCGATCCATTACCACCATTATATGAACACCAAAAGAGAATGGCTGTTACCAACCCTGATTGGAATAATAAAACCGAAACTGCTCATATCGAGTAAGTTTCTAGGTTTCTAGGTTTCTCTAGATGCATTTTAATTATAAATGCTTTTAATTCTTCAAATATCTTGTTAAAATTAGATTTTATAGATATTATATTACTAATACACCATAAAATGCTTGAATAGTCAGGTTGTAGCCATAGGATTTGGAGTATGGGGATATTGAATCTTAAGTACTTCCTAAATAGTTCGCGCGACATTCGGCGACGTTTTTGCAGATTCTTGACTCCATGGGGAAAAAGTCTTGGACAATAAAGGAACTCTTGGAAAGTCTTGGACATGAATATTTTGTCAATTATGCCAACTGAACTTCCGTTGTTTGTTGAAAGTTTATTAATCATGCGGATTAATTTTAACATTGCGTTGAGTAAATTGCGGAGTTATTCATGTTCTTTCACCTTCAAGCACCATTATTATCCCAAGAATCCATGTGCTGTTTTCGTACGCTACGTAGTTTTTCCTTCCGAATTTAAAACATATATAGATAAATATCTACCATTCGACTGGTTTATGTAGATCTCATAGATTATAAGGACTATTGTATCATATACTTGTATACTCCGATAATTGTACACCTGCTTATGGTAATAATGCACAACACGATTCCGGAAAATGTATTTCGAAAACCTGCTAGTATATTGCTGGTACCGAATGCCGTAAAAATATTACGCCTTTGTTTTATTTCGTATTGTGCTAACCAGTTGACTCTTTCTAATTCTTGCGAGAATTTAAACTTTTTAGTTCGGATGTTCTCAAATTGAAAGGTTGACGTTACATCTATAACTGGTGGATTAGTAATAAGTCCTCCCGGTATTTCTTCAATATTACACATTTGATATATTGGAGATACGCTTTTTGTCCTATCAATTTGGTAACACCAGCTAATTTAGTTGGTAAAGTTCCATGGGGTTGTCACTCATAACCAGTGCGTTATGTTCCAAGAAAACTTAACTTTCTTGACAAACAAACAAGTACAATTTCAAACCTCGTCTGGGGAAAATAGATGATCAAAATGGAGAATGTAGATATAAATAAGAGTGAAATATCTTTTTAGCCATAATTTGTGTTCTATGCTATAGAAGTGAAGCATCTTTAAGTTAGAATCAGATCTACGAGAAATTAAAATGTCTTCGGATGCAATTAATGAAAAGCAGACTATAATGGACCTGGATGAAGGTAATCCAGAAGTTGGATTATTCGAACCTAGTTCCAATTCAAGTATAGCAGAAGAAAAGAGAGGAGTATCGGAGTTGGAAAGTGTTCACTCTAGAATCGCAGAACCAGGTCAAGGTGAAAAAGGAAATATTTTGTCGCAGTATTCTGAGAAGCAGGTGATGCAAATGGGTAGAAACTATGCTCTCAAGTACGATTTGGATGCCGATTTGTTTGCTCGTGCTGCTGCCTTAGCAAGAACTCCAGATGAGTTCAACGCCATGCCTTTCATAACAGAAGAAGAAAAGCAAGCTTTACACAAGGAACGCACCAAGAAATGGCACATTCCTAAAAAATTAGTTCATGTCATTGCATTAGGTTCCATGGCTGCAGCTGTGCAAGGTATGGATCAGTCTGTTATTAATGGCGCCCTTTTGTTCTACCCGCAATATATGGGAGTCGCAAAAGGCGAATATAACTTTTTTGGATATGACACCGATATGATTGAGGGATTGATCAATGGTGCACCTTATTTATGTGCTTCTTGTCTTGCTTGTTGGATGTCTGATTTTTGGAATAGACACTTGGGTCGTAAGGGTACCATTTTCTGGACGTGTGTCATCTCTGCTGTTACCTGTTTCTGGCAAGGGTTTACCAATACATGGTATCATCTTTTTATTGCCAGATTTATTATGGGATTTGGTATCGGTATTAAGTCAGCTACTGTGCCTGCGTACGCCGCAGAATGTACACCTAAGCAAATCAGAGGGGCATTGGTTATGTTATGGCAATTCTTCACCGCGTTTGGTATTATGCTTGGTTATGCCGCTTGTTTGGCTTTCTATTATGTCCCAGATCGCGGTATTGGTGGAGGTCTTAACTGGAGATTGATGTTAGGTTCGGCTGGTCTTCCAGCTGTATTTGTGTTGTTCCAAATTCCATTTGTTCCCGAGTCTCCTCGTTGGTTGATGGGTAAAGGAAGACATAAGGATTCGTACGATTCATTGAATGCCATGCGTCTTGACAGAATTGCTGCAGCTAGAGACACATTCTACCAATATGTCTTGTTACAAGAAGAAGCTTCTTACGAGGGTATTCCAGGTTGGAAGCGTCTTATTGAAATGGTCACCATCAGAAGAAACAGAAATGGTGCCTTCGGTGCGTGGATTGTTATGTTTATGCAACAATTCTGTGGAATCAATGCAATTGTCTATTATAACTCCACGATCTTTATAGAATCTGGTTTTACCCAAGTGAATGCTCTTACGGCATCTTGGGGCTTCGGTATGGTTAACTTCATTTTTGCTATTCCAACTTTCTATACCATTGATACATTCGGGAGACGTAATTTGTTGTTGTTGACATTCCCCTTAATGTCAATCTTCTTATTATGGACCGGGTTTGGTTTCTTAGCTACTGATGAACAAACTAAAATTGGTATTGTGGCAAGTGGTGTCTACATTTTCTCTGCCATTTATTCTGCTGGTGAAGGTCCAGTTCCATTCACCTATTCCGCTGAAGCTTTCCCATTATATATCCGTGATCTTGGTATGGGCTTTGCTACTGCCACTTGCTGGTTTTTCAATTTCATTTTGGCTTTGACTTGGCCTAAACTTGTGAGTGCCTTTACATCTACTGGTGCATTCGGTTGGTACGCCGGATGGAATCTAGTAGGTTTCTTTTTGGTTTTATGGTTCTTACCTGAAACTAAAGGTTTGACTTTAGAAGAATTAGACGAGGTCTTTTCCGTTAGTGCCAGAAAGCATGCTAGGTGGCAGACAAAGAATTTTTTGAATAGCTTCCAAAGGGTTGTATTGCGTCGTCATATCGATCCTTTACCTCCATTATATGAGCATCAGAGAATGGCTGTTACCAATGCTGACTGGAACAATAAAACAGAGACTACTCACATCGAGTAATCTAATATACTCTATAAATACACTTTAATTCACTTTAGTATACTTTTAATAAACATTTTCTTTTGAATTAACCAAAATTCTGATTTATTTGTATAAATGTTTTGTTAGATCTGAATAATTGTTCGCAATACATTCTTACAATCGATACTCAGATATCTCTTCAATGTTTGATATTTATGAAATTTGTTATATTTTTCAAGGGAAAATTTAGTTGAATGAATTTATATAAATTAAGTTTGCCGTTTTATGTAAATTCTTTAATTTTTGTAAAATTTTGCAATTTTTAATTTTCAAATCCTTTTTTACCTCATTCAGATTTTGTTAAACATACCATATATAGCTTTCAGTCAACCAACTTCGTTCCAAACATTTTATCTATGATGAGCATGTATCATTAATGCAATTATATTCTTAATGTTAAGTTTATCAAATGGCATTCCGCGAAAGTTAATCTTTCCGCATTAGCAGGCTTTGATGCGATAAAATCTGGCGATACTAGAGATAAGAATTGCACGAGAATTGACGAGTTTAGGAGACATAATTAGTAGGTACCTTCAGATAAACTATACACCATTCGAACAATGCGACTATCAGTCCGTCTTAAAACGACTAAGAATCAACAACCACGATAAATTAGAAGTATGCGGCATATAATTCCGAAGTGGGGAAACGCAATATAAAACCATTCGATCGGTCAATTGTTATATTACTACTTCAAATATAGGGTGTTGCGCAACAAGAGATTTTCAATAATATTAATTTAAGATGTCTTCCAACAAATCCTTGAATGCACGCTATTTGTTTTATTTAGTTAAGTATCCGTTGTTTACAAAGTCCATCACAGCAGGAGTTTTATCTGGGTTGAACGAAATAATTGCATCAGTGTTGGCCAAGGACTACAAATACACAAGAATCGCTAGTCATAGAATAAAACATGTTATCAGCCCGAAAATTATAACTATGATCATATACGGTTCATTGATCCTGACTCCAATATCACACCAATTGTATGCTATTTTAAATAAGATTTACAAGGGACCTAATTTATCTCCAATTATGAAAGTCGCTCAAATATTGACCTCGCTATCTGTGATCACCCCAACATTGGCTGCAGTTTTTGTTAGTTGGTTGTCTTTTATAAATAACTACGGTTTACCAGCTAAAGGCTTTAACATCACACATGAGATAAAGAAGATAGGAGTTATCATTAAAAACGGATTGAAGAAAAGTTACTTACCAATTTTAAAATCATCTCTTGTGACTTCAACATGCACGTTGATTATTGCTCAAAAGTTTATTCAACCAGAATTATGGGTTGTTTTCTTCAACCTTGTTTTCTTTGTATTGGGTACGATGCAAAATACGAAGGTAAAGAAACAACAGCAAGAACTACTTAAGAAGAAGGATGACTAGATTAGTTAGACCGTAAAATTACGTATTTTTGATACTTTTCACCCACTCAATATATACTTTGACCATAATTCCGGATATTCTATTTCTCGGTACCAGCCCATATACGTTGCCGACAATATTAAAGTAAATCAATCTATTTTTGCACTGTGATCACACTACAAGATCTAAACCCCCGCTATTTAATTACTAATCTACAGCGCTGTAGTAACGATATTGGTGGGAGTTAGAAAAGTATCCATGGCTAAGGTCCTAAACGACAAGACAAGTTAATATTTATATGCAGTACATCGCAATCAACCTTGTAGCTTGATTCTCCCGGAGAACTGTTCTATATATTTATAGGTGATCTCTTTCTACTTTTTAGGATAATACTTGCTATATATGAAGATGTATTGTAATCAATTGGCTAGAGCTTCATTCAGATCGACCAGTTCAATAAACCAAATTCGTAATATGATTACAGCACAAGCAGTCGTATATGCCCAACATGGGGAACCTAAAGATGTCTTAAAGACTCAGAAATATGAGATTGACGATGACAATCTCGATTCTAATTCTATTATCGTCAAGACTTTAGGGTCTCCAGTTAACCCATCGGATATTAATCAAATACAAGGCGTCTATCCTTCCAAACCAGAAAAAACCACCGAATTAGGCTCAAGTGAACCAGTAGCAGTTTGTGGAAATGAAGGTTTGTTTGAAATTCTTAAGGTAGGGGACAATGTTTCAAACTTCAAGGTTGGTGACTGGTGTGTTCCAACGTCAGTGAATATGGGAACCTGGAGAACCCACATGTTGTGTGGAGGTGATGAGATGACAAAGATTCCTAATCCTGAACAATCCAAAGCCAATGGAAAAGCTACTGGGTTATCTGTCAATCAAGGGGCTACAATTTCGGTTAATCCTTTAACTGCTTACTTGATGTTGACTCATTACGTTAAACTCACTCCAGGTAAGGATTGGTTTATCCAAAATGGAGGCAATTCGGCTGTTGGTAAATATGCTACCCAGATCAGTAGCTTATTAGGAATCAACTCGATTTCCGTTGTCAGAGATAGGCCAGACCTTCAGGACTTGATCAAGAACATGACCGAGGAATGTGGTGCCACCAAGGTTATTACCGAAGAACAAAATGCATCAAAAGAATTTGGCAGTGAAATCAAATCCTGGGTAAAGGAAACTGGCGGTGAAATCAAGTTGGCCTTGAATTGTGTTGGGGGCAAAAATTCCACTGGAATTGCTAGAAAATTAAATAACAATGGTTTAATGTTAACATACGGTGGTATGTCTATGCAACCTGTCATCTTGCCAACTTCTTTGCACATTTTCAAAAACATTACCTCGTCTGGATTCTGGGTCACCCAATTATTGAAGAACGATGTGGAATTGAAGCGCAAGACATTGAACCAAATTATTGAATGGTACGAAAATCGCCAATTAAAAGATGCTCCTTCCAAGGAAACTAAATTCAACCCAAGCGACGAGTTGAGTAAGTACTACATTGATGGTATTGTAAACTCCAAGGGTGGTAAGCAATTAATTGTGTATTAAGTTACTGGTATTTAGGACCCTCTTAGTCATACTACACTCTACAATGTGATAGGAGAATTACGCTTCTTTGTATAATTTTCTCTTCCACATACGAAAGAAAAGATCTAGAGTATTTTTTACTTGAAGCTGCATTAAGGGCAACTGATAAAAATACTTTCTTTCCAAAATATACATATTATGTCTTTTATTCCTAAACTTCGTCTATCGTTATAATATACAATTCCGACTAACATTTGTTAGAAACCTACATGCCCATCTCCTTATAATTAATCATCTTATCCAAATGCATTTCCTTAACCACCCTCGAACATCTTAATTAAACTTTAAACTAAAATAGTACACATTTTTCCCTGACCAAATTTCTGGTGTACCAGCGTTCTAGATGTACTGGTGTCATTGTTCGAACTATTTGTGGTTTCGACCTTACAGAAAAGAAATTCAAGGCCCGGACATATCCGAAGATTGTAGCATGCGGCATTGAGATGAGGTTAAAGTGCAGGCTAGAACCCGTCATACGAGCTATAAGAATTACTACGAAGAAAGCTCTAAACCCACAAATAAACTACAGCAACCCAAACCAAAGGTCTGAGACTATCTTCATGTAAACAATCGGCTAATATGACCATATATAATACGTAAAAAGCAGATATTTTAGAGCACATATGCATTTGAGGATTTGAAAAGATTTGTAGGAATCTGCGGGTCGCGTTATCCGAGCTCTTTTAATGCAAAATTCTTATCAGAGAAAAAGTGGATAGCAGGTTGAAATTAATTTCTATTTTGGCTTGTTATAGTAGCCAGTGGCTTTTATTGTCTTTTTTCAGAGAATAATTAATAAGATCGGGTACAAAATTGGAGCGATTTTTTTAGTGATTGTATTTAAAGGTACTGATAAGTGAGAATATTATATTTGGATATTTGTTAAAATTTTAGATAAGTAAATTTTAATAGTTGTACACACACATACACTTAAGCCATTTGGTATTATTGCAAGAGCAAAAATAATTGATAAGAAATATGTCGCGTGCATTATCATCTAACAATGTGTTGATTGGAGATGAAATTAAACCGGGAACTATCATTTTTTCGATTGAAAGTGGGAAAATTTTACATATAGAAGAGAGGGTTGTAGAGGTGTCGGACCATATATTGCGGGTATATAATGTGTTGCCTTATGATTACAGAAACGTTTCACCTTTGGTGATCATGCCGGGGTTGGTAGATGCTCATGTGCATCTTAACGAACCAGGAAGAACTGAGTGGGAAGGATTTGCTACTGGGACCCAGGCAGCTGCATCTGGGGGAGTAACCACGGTGGTCGACATGCCGTTGAACGCTATTCCACCCACCACGACTATAGCGAATTTTAACTTGAAGATCAATGCGGCCAAGGGCCAGACGTGGGTGGACGTTGGATTCTGGGGAGGCATGATTCCACTGAACTTGGAGCACTTAAAACCGTTAATTGCAATGGGAGTCAGAGGTTTCAAGGGGTTTCTTATCGACAGTGGTGTTGAGGAGTTTCCTGCTATCGATACAGACTACATTATGCAGGCTATGAAACTGGTGAAGGGCCTTCCTACGTTGTTGATGTTCCATGCGGAAATGCAGCCTAAGCCCAAGGTGACTTATGAAGCATCGACAGTCGAACAATTGGAAGATGAAGCACCGGAATTACCCCAGAAGGAGACATCAGCACATTTTACTCTTGGTGAAGAGTCTGATTATGAAATGGACGAGGCTCATTACACTAAACCAATTGATAAGAATCTTCGAAAGTTGTCGAAAGAAATTGATGCCAGTGAAGTGGGAATGACAGATTCTTTTGTGAAGAGAGCACCCACACCAGTGGTTGATATTTTGGCTACTCAAAAGTGTTGCAGCGAAGATCATGACTATTGTTCTTTACCTCATAATCATGCAGGTTCGATTGACCACTCAGTGTTGAGTGACGAACAAGCGAAAGCATTAGCGAAATCCTCGTTATTGGCACCAGCCGATCCTACTCATGGAAGATATGCTAAGATGGCCAATCATATTTCCAACCAAGATCAACATCCAGAGGACTACGAATCAACTGGAACAATGGAGATTGAACAAGAATACGAACATCACCCTTTCACAAAGGAACAATCAGCTGATGCTCCATTAGTTTTGGCGCAAAAAGATGATTCAATATTAGAAGATATCGATCCTACATCCTACGCTGCATTCTTAGCTTCAAGACCTGATAATTTTGAAACAACGGCCATTGCCGAAATCATAAACTGTTCCACTAAGGAACCTTCTGTTCCATTGCATATCGTTCATTTGGCTACTCACGAAGCTATCCCATTGGTTAGAGCTGCCAAGGCCCAAAATTTACCTATTTCAGCTGAAACATGCTTCCATTATCTATCTTTGGCAGCTGAGAAAATTCCAAATAATTCCACTCATTTCAAATGCTGTCCACCAATTAGAACAGATGACAATAGAAAGTTATTGTGGAAAGCGTTAAGAAATGATATTATTTCAACGGTGGTATCTGACCACTCTCCCTGTACCCCAGAATTAAAGGGTTTAGAAAAGGGTGATTTTTTCTCCGCTTGGGGTGGTATATCATCAGTCGGATTCGGTTTGCCTATTATGTATACTGAAGGTTCAAAACAAGAACCTCCCGTAACATTGCAGGATATCAGTAGATGGTGTTCCTGGAATACTGCTAAACAGGTAGGTTTAGCGAATTCGAAGGGTAAAATTGATATAGGATTTGATGCCGATTTCTTATTGTTTGACCCAGATGCCGTTTACAACATCACGAATAGTAAAACATTCTTCAAGAATAAATTAACTGCATATGACGGCATGGAATTTAAGGGTAGAGTAATGGAAACCATAGTAAGAGGTAATTCGGTATATGCATTAGGAAAAGGCCATTCGGATATTCCAATGGGTAAATTAATACTAGAACCTAGAGCTAATTAAGCACTTTAGGTAAGCATTTTATTTCATTAATTTTGTAATCTAATAAATGTAAAAAATCAATATCTCTGGATTTTTATCCTAAGCTTTGTATTTTGGAACTAATATTTGGGTAGCTAAATATTCAAAGGTGTATCACCATACTTACTTTTATATAATCCCAATGCTTTGATAGGAAATAAAAATTTATATGAATCATATTCAATAGCACAACTATGATTGAAAACACCATTCATGTCCTCAAACTTCCATTCACCAGTCCTCTTTTGTCTACTCATTAATAATGCGAGACCCCTTTCAATAGCCTTTGTATTTGGGTAGTCAGCTAATATTAATCCTATCAAGGCCCACGAGGTTTGAACAACCAATGATTGCTCTGTATTGACATAAGTTTCGGTTTCACACGATTTCATAGATTCGGACCACCCACCATCAGCCAATTGTTTGGATATTAAGAAATCACACCCTTTTCTTACAGTATCGGAATTAACGTAACTGTATCCAACAGAATTTAATGCTTCAAGGGCAAACATAGAGGCGTATGTATAGCAGATACCCCAAGAACCATACCACGAACCATCCTTAGCCTGAGCCTTTATTATATAGTTTATTGCATTTTCAATTGAAAACTTGATTTGATCAGGTTTATAATTTGGATAGAATTCCGCAAAGTAAGTTAAACCTAAAACCGACGAATCTGTGCATTCCACATAAGGATATTCAACCATAATTTTATTAAAAACTTCTGCAGGATTCAAGCTTTCTAATAGTGGCGTAGCTCTTATTGTCTCGTAAGAAGAAAATGAACCAAATTCAAAATCATTAACGTTTTGGATGTTCAATATAACATCAACTGCATTAAAAAGGTTTTCATCTTCGATATCATCTTTGATATCAGCAAATGCCGGATGATTCTTTACCATAATTATGGCCTTTAAGGCTTCAGCAGAACAATCACTCACAGTATAGCCTTGCGTTTTAGTACTAAATGGCCAGCCACCTTTACGTTTGTCTCGGAAACTTCCATCAACACAATCCTCAGTGAACTGTGACCTGATCAAAAACTTGTAACCTTTACGGATCATTTCTTGATATTTTGGAAATTCTGATAATCCAGCCATGAAGAAATATTGAACCATAAAGGCCACATCCCAAACTTGAACACCGTTAGTACCCATGATAGTCATACCTTGAGGTCCATGAAACAACGTATCGTTCATTCTATATTTGAATCGCTCAAATGCGTATGACTTAGGCCCCTCCTCAAGGAACGTTATGATCATATTAAAGGCAAAACTCACGGGAGCAATACATAAATAATCAGTATTTGCACATTCTTTTTTAATTAATTCGTAGACCTTATCGTTCGATTTCTTAAGGAGCCATTTGGGCCTGATGTATTTCTCATACTTCACCATACCCCAATTAAGACAGTCTAAGACAGTAGTATGGGGGTAGTACAAATCAACTCCACAAACATTATTTCTATGATTTTGGAAGTCGATTTTCTCATAGGGCAACTGTTTTGGCAAATAAATCTCATTCCTAATCTCCTGTAACAAAGGATCTAAATCACACTTCACTTTGTAAGAAGAAACGTAGCCAAGAGGTAAGTAAATAGCTCTGGTATGAACCCACCATCTACCAGGATGAATTGGGACATTGTATGGTAAGAGCCACATTTCTGGTGGTGCTGGATTAACACCTTCCCATTCGTAAAGGTTCAAGATCGATAACCAAGCCTTACCCCAATGAGGATTACCTAACGCTCCTCCGAGTCTATGTAATGTCTTACGAGCTCTCACACAGACAGGATGATCAGCTGGCAAGCCAAGCAATCTCAATGCCACATAGTTCATGGAGGTTCCAAAACACGTAGATTTATCTATTGAATGCAAACCCCATCCCCCATCAACAGGATGCGACGTGTTTACAAGATATCTTATCATTTCTGTCTTATAGGGCTTAGGAATCTCGTTTTTGGTGAAATAGTTTGCAGCTATGTACCCAATGCTCATGAACATGGGCCCACGGTACTGACACGGGAACATTCCGCTTGGTTCCTGCAATAGTTCAAGAAAATCAGCTCCTTTCTTTGCAGCCTCAAATGGCGTGCTAATATCCGACTCCTCAGGCGCTGGGAAGCTATCTAATTTTAGCAAATACTTAACATAGTCCGATTGGGGATTTTTTTCACTTTCTTCAACACTCAAGTAGTGCCATGTTTCTCTGCCCAATTCATCAGTCACAAGTCTCCAACGATGGGGGTCTGTTTGATCGACTCCCAACTCTTCAGAATAGTACATTATGATAATATAAGCCGTCCTTTTATGTCTATATGGATCAATTAAGTTTTGTATGGACGTATTTAGTACCCGTATAAGGTTCTGCTGCTAAACGAAGAATGTAGTCAGGTGACTAAAGCTACAATAAGCCAAACATCCAAACATTCAAACAACACAAAATAGAAAACCATACACCAATTAAATCACACAAAAACTCTAATTGCGCGACATTGGTAAATTCTGGTGACGTCATTGAGTTTCATCTTGTTATATCGTCTCAGAGCACGCACGACCATATTCTCGATTCAACAAAAGAGTTACACAAAACACGGACCGCTCAAAATTCGTCTCGGGGCAAAAATTGATGGGTCGTGCACATGACCATTTGTATACTCATCTAGAAAAAACTTATTGCAGAGGGCTTTTAGTGTATGTTGTGGTGAAAGCAGGCTGTTTAGTAGTAGATTGAATATTGAATCAGTTCTACATATTGGTACTAGTTGATTCATAGTTAATTAGCATATTAGTATGGTCAAAAGAAAGTTGGAAGAAGCTAAAGCTAACGACAAGGTCGATGCACAAAGCGTGAGCGGCAGAGTTGGTGATGAAGTAGAAGGCGAATTGGAAGCAGTGAAAAATGGAGCAAATAATAGCGAAAATAGCGAGGACGACGAAGAAGACGATGGAGATGAAGAAGAAGAAGGAGAGGAAGACAAAAGTCAGAAGCATTCGCATCCACCAAGCAAGAAACAGAAGAAAGCATTATCGGCTCAGGAAGTGCAAGTTGCACGAGAAACGGCGGAACTCTTCAAGTCGAATATCTTTAAATTGCAAATAGATGAGTTGGTGAAGGAAGTGAAGTTGAAGGACAGTCATGTTACCAAGATTGAGAAAGTTTTGCACCGATTGCATGATTTCATAAATAAAATACCACCGATCGAAAATTTAACGTTGCACCAAGCTGAAAACCACTTTAACTCGAAGAAGTTAGTCATTCCATTTCCAGACCCTAAGCCAACCAAGGTAAATTACACATTTTCGTACTTGGCACCAGAAGATGTGTCGTTAGTTGGATCGTTTGGATTGAAAACAGGAATAAGTCAGGCCGACGGTATGTCGATTGATATTGTGTTAACAATGCCAAGTGAACTATTTCAACCAAAAGACTATTTAAACTATAGAGCATTATACAAGAGAGCTTTTTATTTGGCATATGTCGCTGACAACTTGATTCCGTTGTCGAAGAAAAACAATTTACCCATCAAGATCACCTACCAATTTTTGAACGACGATATTTTGTGTCCTGTATTGAAGTTGGAAAGTATTAAGACAGATAATCAGGACGATTTAAGTTTCCATAAGACCAAGTTTACAATTAATATAATAGCAGGATTTCCATTTGGCGTATTTGACGCTAAAAAATTATTGCCGGATAAAAACTGTATTAGAGTCCAAGCTGAATCAAAAGACCTCCCACCAACACCTATATACAATTCCTCTATACTTTCACTGACTTCATATGATTACTATTTAAAATTCTTGTACACTAGCAGGAAGTCAACGGAAGCATTTAAGGATGCTTGTATATTAGGAAGATTATGGTTACAACAGAGAAACATGGGCTCGGCTGTGAATAAAGGTGGATTTGGCCATTTTGAGTTCGCCATGTTGATGAGCGCATTATTGAATGGTGGTGGGGTTAATGGTAATAAGATCTTGTTACATGGATTCTCGTCATATCAATTATTCAAAGGTACTATAAAATACTTGGCTACAATGGACTTATCGACGGGATACCTTTCTTTTTCGAGTCAAATCGGTGAAGATGTTACTTCAAAATACAACCCTGAAGCCGGATTTAACGTTCCAACCATATTCGATAAAAATGTTAAATTAAATATACTATGGAAAATGACTAAATCATCGTACCAAACTTTGCAGAATCAAGCGATGGACACCCTTCAGTTGCTTAACGATGTCGTTAAAGATAGATTTGACCCTATTTTGTTGCAGAAGACATCTTTTGATCAAATGAAGTATGACGTTGTTTTGAACTTATCCATTCCTGATGATTTATACGATTCATTCGGTCCATTGGAAAAAATATCATTCATTAGTTTTGATAATTTTTTGAAACACAAATTGTACCTAATTTTAAAGAATGCCTTAGGGGAAAGAATTTCCGACTTACATATAAGAAATGAAAAATTCAGTAATATTTTCCCAATTAATAAAAGAAAACCTTCCAATATTAATAATAACTATATTATTGGCCTTCAATTGAATCCGGATGAATGTGAAAAGTTGGTTAGTAAAGGACCAAATAATGATGATGAAACATTGGGCTTGAAGTTCAGGTCGTTTTGGGGTTCAAAAGCCTCGTTAAGAAGATTCAAAGATGGGACTATTCAACACTGTGTTGTTTGGACAGCCAAAGCTAATGAACCGATTGTTTTGTCAATTATTAAATATTCGCTTGACTTGCATTTACATTCAGATATCTCACAGCACTTGGTTTTCGAAGCTTCTGGTTTCAATAATAGGTTGCCTACTCCACTATTGCCATCGGCATCAAACCAGCTGATTACTTCTTTGTCAAGCTTCACTAATTTAAAGAACTCATTCGAGGGCTTATCAAAAATTTTGAGTAATCTTGATTTACCACTTAACATCAAGGCTTTATTGCCCGCGTCCACAAGCTTAAGATACTCATCTCTATTACAGCCCGTTCCGTTTGCATTAGCAAACCCTGATTTCTGGAATGATGTTGTGTTACAGTTCGAAACATCGACTAGATGGCCAGATGAAATCAGTGCTTTGGAAAATACGAAGACAGCCTTTTTATTGAAAATTCTTGAAATATTGAACCAAGAGACCGCATACAAGTCGTTTATAACCAGAGATGATTCAATTCTGTTTAATGAATCCATAAGTCTCTTGAATATTTTGACTCCTGAAGGATACGGTTTCAGAATAAGAGTGCTTACAGAAAGAGATGAAGTCTTATATTTAAGAGCTGTTAACAATGCTGACAAACAAAAGGCGTTATTACAAGATGTATACTTGGAATTTAACCTGAAGTATTTAGGTGTTGTCAAGCACACAAGAACCGTCAGTACTTTAGCTCACCATTTCCCATTTTATTCACCAACGGTAAGGTTATTCAAGCAGTGGTTAGACTCACAATTATTAATGCATCATTTTACAGATGAACTTATAGAATTGATTGCGTTGAAGCCTTTCGTTGATCCTGCTCCGTATTCTGTACCACATTCAGTAGGAAATGGATTTTTGCAGATTTTGAATTTCTTATCCAACTGGAACTGGAAGGAAGATTCATTAATATTGGACTTGGCCAAAAGCTCTAATGACGTGGAAGAAGAGTTGACAATAAAATTAAGTGATAGATTGACCATACAAGCACATCAAGTAATCGAACAAAATTTCGAAAAGATAAGAAAAACTGACCCATCAGGGATCAGGACGCAGTTGTTTGTTGGCTCAAAGGATGATCCGTCCGGTATTTTATGGTCGAATAATTTGACTTTACCAATAGCTAGTAGATTAACAGGATTAGCCCGTGTTGCTATTCTGCTACTCAAGACCGAAGGATTTTCGGATTCGAATATTGACATGCTTTTTACGCCCGCTTTAAAAGATTATGATTTCGTTGTCAAAGTCAAAACCAATAATTTGACTACTTCATCTGGAATTTTACCCTCAAATACGTTCAAAAATTTGGTAGGAACTGAAACATCCTTCCCAGATGATGTCACTACGAAATATGATTTAGTTCAAGCATATGTTGATGATCTTAACAGAAAATTCGGTAATGTTATTCTTTTTTCTACCAGAAAATTTACTGGCTTAAATGAAGATGGGTCGAATGTTATTAGTGGAATATTTGTTCCAAACAGCATATCTAAGAAAAAATTTAGAGCTAATTTGGGAATCAATGTCAAGCCGGTTGAAGATCAGAAAGAGGATGTTATAGTCAATAAGGATGCTATTTTCAATCAAATTACATTATTAGGTGGTGATTTAGTTCAGTCCATCAAAATTAAGAAATAAGCAGTAGCTCAGAGTTATTGGTATATTAATAATCAATCGTCTATATACATGTATATATATATATTAATTTTCATATAAAAGATTGTGAATTATTCCTATATGTAGTGTTACCGGTTTTCGCAACTAAGTATGGTGATAATATGGTGATGTGTTGAGATTTTTACATTCGCAAATGGAGAGATACACTTTCTCCACTTGTTCACATAACCGATGCATTGTTAAATGCCGTTCGGTTTTGTTAGTGCAATTACTTAAAACATATTACAGAATGGTTTCAAGTGAGGTATCCATGAGTCATGGAGCATTTATAGTATAATATATATATAGTGAAAAATGACCTAACACGAGCAAGTAGTTTTGAATTTAACAACAATTAAAATAAGATGACAGATACAAACGCCGAAGATCTTTCAAGATCGCATCTTATGCATAGATCCTTAAAAGAGGAACCAGACGTTGTAAAATGTGCAAACGGTCCCTACCTATTTCTTCAGAACGGCAAGAAGGTATTTGACGGATGTGGAGGAGCAGCCGTTATTGCTGTTGGCCATGGTAATTCCGAAGTAATTGAAGCAGTTTCGAAGCAGCTTTCGGTAGTGTCTTATATACACACGTTTGAATATACAACACCTGTCGCCGAGGAGTTAGCCAACATCTTGTTGGCAAATTATAACGGAGAGATTGCAAAAGTATATTTTGCGAATTCCGGTAGTGAAGCAAATGAGGCTGCAGTTAAAGTTGCAGTACAATATTTTTATGAACAAGGGAAAACTTCTAAAACTCAATTCATTTCTCGGAAACAATCATACCATGGTAACTGTTTAGCTGGTATGTCTTTATCGGGCCATGTGTTGAGAAGAAAACCCTTTGAAGGCTTGATTAGTGATAAATTTCATAAGGTGAGTGAAGCAAATGAATACAGAGGGAAGGAAGACGGCGAAACAACCGGTGATTATGTAAAAAGGCTTGCTGACGAATTAGAAGAGAAGATCTTGGAGGTTGGACCCGACAAGATTGCAGGGTTCTTTGCAGAGACTATAGTGGGTGCAACCACCGGCTGCGTTACAGCTCCAAAGGGCTATTTCAAGGCAATTCAGAAGATCTGTGAAAAGTACGATGTTCTCCTAATTAGTGATGAAATTATGTGTGGTTCTGGAAGAACAGGAACTTTTTTTGCTTGGGAGCAGGAGGATTTTGTACCTGACATAACTACAGGTGGTAAGGCACTTAGCGGAGGCTATTCACCATTATCAGCAGTGTTTATGAACCAGAAAGTAGTAGATGTACTCCTGAATGGTTCTGGTGGCTTTAACAATGGTCATACATTCCAATGCTATCCATTATCGTGTGCAGCTGGTATTGCAGTACAAAAAATTATACAAAGAGATAATTTGCTTGAAAATGTAAAGCAAATGGGTGAATATCTTGGCCAAGCACTTGTGCAATCATTGAAGGATATTAAAATTGTAGGAAATATTCGTGGTCGTGGGTTGTTCTGGGGAGTAGAGTTTGTGAAAAATAAATTGACGAAAGAAGCTATAGACCCTTGCATCCGTATTGGTCAACAAGTCCAACATAATGCTTTGGAGAAAGGATTAGCTGTTTATCCAGGATTCGGAACCATTGATGGGTTATCTGGAGACCACATTTTAATTGCACCTTCTTACGATATCACACAAGACCAAATAGATGTCATGGTCCAACAAGTGGCTGCAAGTATTATTGAAATGGAACAAAAATTAATTTCTTAAATATATCGCCTATAGCTTTTTCTACAAAAGTAACAATATAATGAATATTGATTTAAATGCAATGTAGCTCCACAAGTTTAAAAGTCAGTGTTTCGTTTGTTTAACTTTATAGTAGTTGGTTCTTGCTCATAGTCTTTTTCTCGAAGGTGTTCCGACATCATTTGATTAATGATTTCATTGGAAAGATGATTTTGAGAAGTACTAGGCGATTGAAGGATTAAGGAAGGTGCTAATGGTGTGGTGCTATCAATTTGGGGTTGAACTTGTTCTTGATTAGAATCGATTGTGGGATTCTGATTGCTACTAGAATTGCGATCCTATTCCATAATAACTACACTTACGATGATATCATTGCATTGAAGATGCTTATAGAGCTATAATAACGAGCAATTAAGTAATCTTGAATAGTTCTTGGTAGTGGTTAATATTAGGTCTTATATAGTCACGAGATTGAGGTCTCGAATTCTACCCACCTTTGATAATAGTGTAACTCTTATAGACTTCAATTACATTACTAATTCCAAATCAATTTGATACTATATATTTACTATATTCCTTTAACGTATGACCTATTCTAGTTACTACCTATAATACCATGTCAAATATCAATTTAGAAAACCAACTACGAGATTTTCAATCGCAAAGGTTTCCTACAGACGAACAAACAATCATAAATAACGCCTCAGTGCTATACAAGCGTAAGAAGTTCTTTCTTCAAGATCTACGTTCGACGATGAAGTTCTTAGGGTTCATATTACTAGGAATTGTTTATTTGCGGGATTTGTCCATGTTGCGATTGGGGATCAGGGCATTCACACAGTATTCGATTTCAAACCCATATCCCACTCCATCTATGAGGGTATCAATATCAGAAGAAAGCAAAAAGGCATTGACCAAGTTTCTACTTGTTGGAATATTTTCAGGAAATTCATTTTGCTTCCTCATACATTTGCTATTCGGGAGCTACCAAAGTTCAGACGCATCAAATGGTTTCTTGCATGGTGGAATGACGATTCAGTTTATTGGAGAAAGGGTCCCATACTCCACTTTAGAGCTAATTTTGCTTGATATTGGCATATTCGTTGTCCAAGTGGTTTACCACAGTTTGATGTGTATGACGGACGATTCTAAAGTGCTCGAGATAAAGCATCCACATACAAATACAGAGAATAGTATTGACAGTATTGTCAATAGCGAGCTAGAAGGCGATGGATATAATGGAAACGTGCAACTTCTAACTATTGACGTTCTAGGGAACATCCGTAAAGTTATGATGTTCAAAGAGCGATTTCAAATACAGGCTTCCACGTTTTCGGAACAAGCACCAGAACAACCTCCCGAATCGACTCCGCAACATCCTATGCCTGGTTCATTCGTGTAACATTAGCAGCAAGATATAACTACATATGTCCCCATTAGAGCATTTAGATTACCTATAAACACCATTTGCATTCATCTATAGTATAAAGTAACCAAAAAAGTCACACGTGATCGCTCAGGATTTTTCAAAATTTGGAGGAAAAAAATTTACCTCGATGCCTTTACAAATCAGTACTAATTGTTTGAAGCTTAATTGCCTATATTCAAAGTATAAGATTGAAGATGTCCGATAATATTGTTGGTATTGAATATAATAGGGTTACCAATACGTCCTCTACTGACTTTCCAGGTCACAGCTCCAATGGTGACTTTGCTTGGGATATAGAAAAGTTTAAAGATTCGTTCGAGATTAATATTTCACATCTTTCTGAAAGATCGTCAACTTTTGACTTAATCCACATAGATACTTCAATTGCAAATGCTTTTCGTCGTATTATGATATCAGAGGTACCTTCTGTTGCTGCTGAAACGGTTTATGTTTTCAACAATACGTCAGTTATCCAAGATGAAGTATTAGCACATAGAATTGGCTTAATTCCATTAAAGGTAGACCCAGACACTCTTACTTGGATTGATACATCTCAGGATGAGAAGGATCGTTTTACCGACGAAAATACTATCGTTTTGTCTTTAGATGTCAGTTGTACCAAGAACCCACACCCACCTCAAGGTTCTACTGATCCAAAAGAGTTATACAGAAATTCACACGTTTACGCCAAAGACTTGAAGTTTGAACCACAAGGCCGTCAACTTGAGATTTTCAAGAACAATCCTGTGGTTGCAGCTGACCCGGACATTTTGTTAGCCAAGTTAAGACCAAATCAAGAAATTTCCTTAAGGGCACATTGTATATTAGGTGTTGGAAGTGATCATGCTAAATTCTCACCAGTAGCTACTGCATCGTATAGATTGATGCCGGTTATTACCATAACTGAACCAATCAAGGGAGAAGCGGCAAAACGTTTCCAAAAGTGTTTCCCATCAGGGGTAATTGATATCAACAAGAATGGTGAGGCCGTTGTCAAGGACTCAAGAAAGGACACGGTATCAAGAGAAGTCTTAAGACACGAAGAGTTCAATGGTAAGGTCAAATTAGGTAGAAAGAGAGATCATTTCATTTTCAACGTTGAATCTACCGGTGCCATGTCACCAGAAGAAATTTTCTTCAAGTCAGTTAGAGTATTAAAGAACAAGGCTGAATACTTAAGAAATTGCCCAATTGGCCAATAGATCGCTCGGTTTCTCAATTAGACATTTTGTATAATATTAAATAATTCAATAAAATAGGTTTGCATCAATTATTCCGACCAACACAGTAGTGCACCAAGGAAGGAGCATTTTTAACATGAAGCTACTTTTATTTATATGATTGGATATACCTAGACATATACATGAACTAAATAACAGTTGTACAGCTGTAAATCGTATACCGAATAATATTGTACTTAGACCAATTGTTTTCTAGAACCTTTGAAAAACAATTGAACTACAGTGATCTGCAAGAACGCCATTCCTACCATTAATAACACTTCGAATATAGAGAAATAATAGATTCTTGATTCAGTGGACTTAACAGTAGCTTGGTTTCTGTTATTTCTAGTCTTGTAGTATTGTAAAGTTCTTAAAAGACCGTCCAATTGTTGGTCGATGTTGTCAACAGTTGTTTGCATGCTTTCGACATGAGCAAGTGGCTTGGAATTTGGTTGATCTGGCATATCAGCTCTGTATTCGGTGTTTTCGTCCTTGAATTGAATTTCAAAGTCAACAACTTTTTCAGCAAATGTGGACATGCCATTAGCAAAGCAGAATTCGTATTCTCCAACAATGTCCGCGTTGATAGCAAAATCCCCTTGTCTTTGCTTTTCATCACTGTGAATGATTTCACCCCTTGGGTTCTTGATAGTGTAGTCAACGTCGAATGATCCACCACTTTGTACGGCAAAGTAATAACTAATTGGAGTCCTAGGCTTCTCAGTGAACACATAGAAACAAGCTTTTTCCTGTGCTCCTAAAGTAAACGTTAAGGCTGATCCAGCAATTAACTGAATGGTAACGAAAAAAGCTGCTATTATTGCGAATTGCATTGTTGCTTAACCAGTTAATGAAGTATAACTAACTATTCCAGGAAATGCCTTAGTTGTTCACTGAATCGAAAGCGTCTATTTAAAAAATTCAGACGTGTCGTTTCGGGATGGTGAAAACGTGCATGTACCGAAAAAATCCAGACATATAGCTACAATATCGAAAACAACTTTACATACAAGTGGATTGACTATATACAATATATGACTAATTATTAGTTTAGATGTAGATCATTTTACCCTCACCATCGAAACCGATGGCTCTATCCTTCTTTCTATCTCTTCTAGAGGCACCATAACGGAAACCGACATCACCAGATTTGGATTGAGTGAATTTGAAGACATTCTTGTCGCCTTCCTTTTCAGAACCGACAATTACCTTGTTAAGCTTGATCTTTGCAGAATCCTCGTCGGAGGTGAATTCGGTCAATTTGTTTAAGGTTTCTTGGGCTGGTTCCAAGTCGAACAATTTCGCAGCATCGACCGGACCGAAAGGCTCGGATTCAGAGATAGTTAAGAAACGTTGGTGCAAAGTTCTTTGTGGAGTTGGAATTTCAGTCAAGTTTTCGGCTTCGACTGGTGGTTCGTATAATGGGAACATACGATACATGACATCGGCGAACTTGTTCAAGTCTTCGCTTATAGAGTTCTATATGGGGTTAGTATTCCAATTGTACGAGAAACAATAAATTGTAACGAGAGTAAACGTATTTTTGTCAGGAATTGAATGCTGTTTTAACCATGTTGAGGTCTTCAAGACTAATCGAATTTTTAAACTGTTTCATCATTGTAATTACGTTTTTCTCCTAAAATCAGTTATACATACTTCTTCTTGCCATTGCTGTTCAATTTGTTGTAATTTGACAATAGCTTCCACCCTGGTTATTTTAATCCCATACTTGTGGGCCACCTCCTGAGTGTGCATTCCATTTTGAGTGACTTCTTCGTTGATCTTGGTCTTCAAGTCGTTGGGGATAACGGATACAGTCCTGCAGTGAGGATTAAATGGAAATGGTTGTAATGATGGGTTTCTCTTTGTGTCGTTGTACCTTCTATCGTCCGATATTTGTGGCTTGCTTGGATCAACAATCGTATTACCATCCGGCACTATATAACGTGGCTTGTGATCTTGAGGGGGATAGTAGTATTTATTTCTGAAGTACTCACCTCTCGCATTGACAGGCCCTAACCATCCCTTCAAGTGTCTTTGGAAATAACTTGTGTGATCTTTTTTTCTATGGGTTAATGGGGGTACTTGAGGTTTATATGCTTGTGGATATGCTAATTTTCTTTTCAAGAAACGCACTTGTTGAACATTTATACCTATTCTGCCCAATGCCGTGCTAGAGTTAGACGCTGGACGTATCATTTTATACAAATAACAATCTGTTATATATATATTCTTACCTTAGTCAGAGATGATATTTTGTTATAATATGTCCAACGAGAGAAATTTTTCACCTTCCAATGTCGCGGAAAAGTCGTGCGAAATGGCGAAGTTATAAAAGTCGCCCGACATTATTATATACACACCAAATCAATATTTACATCTAAATGAGTTGGCTGGCACCAGAAATGATGTATTATATCACGATCTACTGGACCAATTTTGTTTGAAATCTGGTCGTAGGAAAGATTTGGGAAGTCGCCTATTGTTTAAAAGCAATGGAGAATCTATACAGCACTTTCAAGAAGTTGAAGGATAGGATATCACCTAACAAACCTAAGGGCAGCGCGTCGGGTTCTACAATAGAGATCGGTAGGAAAAGGAAGAACCCCAGTAGCGATGATAATCCATTCAACGATAAATCGAAGAAGATGAGAAGACGTAGCGATGACTCTGGAATGGGATATTCTGTGTCTAAGGAAGCGGTGATTTCTGAGGAGGGGAAGCTGATGTCACCATTTATCAGAAGAGAGAATTTATCGAAAAGTCTTAAGACAGAGAATATTTCCAGCAACAATGCAAAAAAGCCAGGAGATTTGAATGCGGTTAGCGTGAGGTATGAAAAATTTGAGAATTTAATTGAGAAACAAGTAGATGGAACCGAAACAACCAGTCATAGTAATGGAGATGAGACCAGCGAACCGGCGGAGGTAAATACAGAAGATGATGAAGAGGAAGAAGAAGATAAAGTGCCTCTAGAGGTGTTGGAGGAAATGAATAAGTTGGAAGAATGTTTTCCAATTTTATCGTCAAATTACCGTTTGATAGATAAGATTGGAGAAGGAACATTTTCAACAGTCTATAAAGCAGAATCCTTGAACGGTACTATTAAATTGGGATCTGATATTTGGAAATCACCTCCTCTTAAGAGAAATAGAAACAAAATAAAGCCCATCAAAAAAAAAAATCCCATAGTTGCATTGAAGCAAATATATGTAACGTCGTCGCCAAATAGAATTTTTAATGAGCTAAATTTGCTTTATATTTTGACAGGTAATTCACATGTGGCTCCATTATTGGATGTTTTAAGATATCAAGATCAAGTCCTTGCCATATTACCATACTACCAACATGCCGATTTCCGCGATTTTTATAGAGATCTTCCAATCAAAGGCATAAAGAAATATTTATGGGAGCTTTTTCAAGCATTAGATTTTGTACACGACAAGGAAGTCATTCATAGAGATTTAAAGCCAACAAATTTCCTTTATGATCCTTTTAAAGGACGAGGCGTTTTGGTTGATTTTGGATTAGCTGAGAAAATGGAACCAAGTACCGCATCAAGAAATTCTAACATATGTCCATGCATATCTAAAGAAAAGCCTGCTGTCAGCAGAACACACGCCAAAAGACTAAATGTTAAGGCTGCTTATCCAAAACAGGATCAACGACCACCTAGGAGAGCAAATAGAGCTGGTACACGTGGGTTCAGAGCACCAGAAGTCTTATTCAAATGTACAAACCAGTCTACCAAGCTTGATATATGGTCAGCAGGTATAATTGGATTTTCGCTCATTAGTAGAAGATTTCCGTTGTTTAACTCTCCAGATGATACTGATGCGCTATTTGAGCTAGCCATTATGTTTGGAATCGATAAGCTTCAGAAATGCGCGGAGCTTCATGGTTGTGGTTTGGAAATTTCATTAGTGAGAAATGTAAACAAAACATACTCTAATTTGATTCATGTATTGGCCGACTTTTTGAATTTTGAGAGTATACTGGACGCGATACCAAAGGACAGCGTAATTTATGATACCCTTGCTGTCTTGAACCAGAAAGGCGATTCGTTTGAGAAACCAGTCTTACAAAATGATGATACTGAGGAATCATTTATGAAACGCATGGAGAACTATAATGATCATAAGCATTTATTACAATTACTATATGGATGCTTCCATATGGATCCTAGTAAGAGATTGTCATCAAAGGGAATTCTAAAGTTGCCGTTCTTTCATGAATTAATAAATAGTCAGGATGACGAAGTAATCTTCTGATTTTTCAATTTGCATTAGTTATATCTTTATTATACATATATGGTACATAGGAAATTTACATATAAATAAGAGTGTTGTTAATTATCGTAATCGTCATAAGTATCATCATCGCCTTCAAACAGGTATTGTCGTGATCTTTTCCGGGAACCGACGATGTGATTAGTATCATCCGAAATCATCTTGTCGGAGGTTCCCATTGTATGATTTGGTGTGATAAGTGATTTATTCCATTTCTCGTTAAGTTTAGTGATTAGCTTATTCTGGTGCTCTAATGTGGTTATAATAGGCTCGTTTTCAAAGTCTTTTATTTGCGCCTTAAGATTTGGATTAGGGTTCCTCAGACTGGATGGGGCAGGTTCAATAAATCTTGTGCCTACACTAGTAATCGAATTCATTAATTCCAACTGTAGGTCTTTCGAATATATCAGTTTTTTCTTCAAATACATCGACTGATGAGTACGACTAGTTTTATTTACAGGCTTTATCTTCTTTGCAATGACTTTATCGGTTCTATCAGACTTGTCTCCCAAACCTTTAATTTCCGTGTTTTGATGTGTAGCATCCAACATCAATGGTGGCGGGGTAATATCTGATTTATCTGATTTAACGTCTGTGGCTGGTTTGATGTTGTCGATGTGTCTATGGTTGGGGTACGGATTAACATGGATGTTGCTATAATTGTGCTTCCCGTTTTTGTTAACATTAATACCATATGGAAACTCGAAATCCTTCTTAAGATACGAATTAGGTGCTGGTTCTGAATAATATCTACCCTTTTTATTACACTGGCAGTTAAATATCGACTTCTGCTCCACCTCCGAATCCTCGTCCGAAGTTACGGCAATACTACTAACTTTGGGTCCAATTTTGTGATTTAGTCGAAGTGTCTCCTTTGACCCTCCAGATGGAGGTGTCATGCCTCCATTATTTCCTACCATCGAGCTGAGACTCACATTGCTATCATTTCGAGGAGGCCGCGTAAACCCGTCATCAAACGATACTATCGAATTTCGTGGGGACTCAAGACTTATAATTGATAAACTCCTATTATGATTAGAATGTGTTGAGCAATTCGAATTCATTGACGATGACCGTGGCTTGTGAGCAATAATTGTAGCAGGTTTTATAACAAGAGGACTGGTCGACCCAGAAACTGGCTCACTCGAGCTTAGTGGACTGTGACGTTCACTTAGAAATCCGGAAGAATGTGACATTCTTTTTGATTACCACAACTAATCTATACTTTAGTATCCGTATTTTTTCCGCTATAGATCTAAAATATATGAATTAGTCCGTCCGCTTATTCCTATTATCTCATTTATCGTTCAGTTTTGCAATTTTATTTAAGTCCCATCGACTTGTGCGAAGACTTTTCCACCTATTTTTTTCCACTTTTTTCAACCATTAATTATTTATGATCCTGGGGTGTTTTTTACTACTTATAAGCTCCGGATTATGCTCTGGATAAATCGACATTACCTAGAATACTATAGTATATATAATCATACATAATTGACCATATATATACATGTAAACCAAATAATTCGATGAATCGAGCGTGACTCATTGTTCTAGATACGATATCTAAGAGCCACACGCGAAATCACTAGATAATGATTGCTTGATAAGCACCACATATTCATTCACGTCTATTTGAGTGGTTCGATAAACAATATCGTAAGCCAGATCAAACTCGGTAAAACGTAGGTAGTTCATAAATTTTTTTTTTTTCAGATTTGTATCGAAATTGGGATTTTGATAAAAGGTTAGACTGATTAGGGAAATTAGATTGTTGTGAAAATATTACCCATGAGTTCGTTCAATAATCCATTTTCACAGTCGCAGAATAATCGCACGGTAGGAGAGTTGGAAGAAGGCCATGTGCGAGATGGTGGCCGACGCAAATACTCTATTTCAGAGGCATTGGGCCATTCGGTGAGCAGTCAAGGTGGGACATTTGAGTTTGGGGGACGAAGTTACGTTGGAGGAAATACGGGCGTGACAAATCGAACTAGCATGAATACGATGTTTTCACCAGCAGTGCATTCGGGGTTGCTGATACACGAACAGACGGCAAATTTGGCCAGTATTGGGGTTACAGATGATGCTGGAGTCTCGAAATCCAATAATAAGCATTCATACGCCAGTAATCTGGTGAGCGAAGAGATGAGCTCAGAGACCGATGGGGATTATATGAGTTCATCTCCACCAATTCCAATATTGGGATCAATGCCAGGTGCCACGAGACAGTTTCTGGGAAGAATATACAATGAACCAGAAACCGCAACCGACGTCGAACCGTTGTTGATTAATACCTCAAAAAAATTATACACCGATGAATATGCTTCAAGCTCCCATAATAGGGAGCCAAATGATTTGGAAATCGGAGAGTTGGGTTATAAGCCCATTAGGGAACAGAAATTGACTCAGGAACCAAGCAAGATTCACAAATTCCTCGTTCAACCACTTAATTACATTCCTGCAGTGTTTCTCGGTACACTTTTAAATATATTGGACGGTTTATCTTATGGTATGATTATGTTCCCTATAAGTGAGTCTATTTTTTCGTCATTGGCCCCAACCGGCTTGTCCATGTTCTATGTTTCATGTATTGTCTCACAGTTGGTATTTTCTTTGGGTGGCTCTGCATTCAGAGCTGGTATTGGATCAGAAATGATCGAAGTTACACCATTTTTTCATGTTATGGCATTGTCTATATTAGAAGAGATTGGCTCGCCCGATGAAAATAAAGATGCCATCATATCTACAACTATAGTTACTTATGCAATACTGTCCATTCTTACAGGATTAGTTTTCTTTTCATTAGGTAAGTTAAAATTGGGATCTTTAGTGGGATTTTTTCCCAGGCACATCCTAGTGGGTTGTATTGGTGGTGTTGGTTACTTCTTAGTCATAACTGGTATTGAGGTCTCGTCTAGATTAGAAGGAGGCATTTTCTACAACGCACCTACATTCTTCTACTTGTTCAACAACTACATTACTTTATTGGAGTGGGTTGTTCCTTTGTTCTTAGCATTAGTCCTTATTGTTATGCAAACTACGTTCCATAATAGTTTGTTGGTTCCATTATTTTTTATTGGAGTTTTCATTATTTTTCATCTCGTGGTGTTCTTTACTCCTGGATGGAGTTTGGAATCCGCTAGAGAATATGGTTGGATTTTTCCGGAGGTTGAAGCAAATGAACCTTGGTACAGCTTCTATGATCTATACAACTTCGGATTGGTAGATTGGTGGTGTATAGCCAAGCAGCTCCCAACAATGTTAGCGCTAACATTCTTCGGAATCTTGCATATTCCAATCAATGTTCCTGCTTTAGCTGCTACTGTCAAAATGGATCAGATTGATGTTGATCGAGAATTGGTGGCTCATGGATACTCAAATGTATTATCTGGGTTGTTAGGCTCAATTCAAAATTATTTGGTTTACACCAATTCCGTTTTATTCATAAGAGCAGGAGCGGACGCAAGATTAGCAGGTGTTTTACTTGCGATTGCTACTGGGGCAGTTATGGTTGTTGGTCCTGTTTTAATTGGATATATTCCTGTTTGTGTTGTTGGTGCTTTAATCTATTTATTGGGTTATGAATTATTAAAAGAAGCTTTATATGACACATGGGGTAAATTAAGGAGACTCGAATATTCCACCATATTTATTATTGTTGTTGTAATGGGTGCATGGGATTTTGTATACGGTGTGCTTGTGGGGATTTTACTCGCTTGTTTACTATTTGTCATCGAGGCAGCAAGAAGACCTGTGGTCAAAGGAATATATACTGGAGTGGTAGCCAGATCTACGGTGCTTAGGCACCCTAAACAACAAGAGTTTTTAAAAGATGTTGGAGATCAAATTTGTGTTCTCAAATTGCAGGGAACTGTATTCTTTGGATCTATTGGGGGAGTTGAAGATGTGATTCGATTAAGACTTGAAAACCACAAGTTCAAGGTAAATCCAATCAAGTTCCTCATATTAGATATGAAAGGAGTTGCGTCTGTTGACTTTTCTGCCGCGGAGGGATTTCGAAGGATGTTAAATTTGTCGAATGAATTTGGTGTTCAATTGATCATTTCATCTGTTACTGATGAGGATGATATAGTAAAGGCATTGAGGGATGCTGGATTGTGGGATACTGAAAATGACCTTGATATTCAACTTTTCAGTACTTTGAATTATGCATTGGAATGGTGTGAAAATTGTTTTTTGTCCACATACAAGTTGATAAGAAAGAAGCAAAAGGTCACACCAATTAGCCAAGCAATAGGTACGCATTTTAACTCTATTGCTTCCATGGGATCACCAGATACAGATAAGGTATTACCGAATCACTCAATGGATATCAAATATGCTACCCCTCGTACCACCCAGGTATATAAGGCAGCAGAAAGAACCGTAAGCTACGAGCAAGGCATTCATAATCGCTTATATTCTGCCAATGATTCATTAAGAAAGAAACCATTGCCATTAATTATGATTACATTTTCCGGATTGTCAGATAAGAACGAAAAGTTTTGGTCGAAATTGACTCCCTATTTCATCAAAGAGCAGATCCCCGAAGATTACACCTTTTACGATACGTCCAAAGACCGACCTGCATTTTTTATCGTGGAATCTGGATTAATTAGGTCTGTTTGTAAATTTGAAAGCGATGGCCGTGAATTACGATCTAGTATTTTACCAATGACTGCATTTGGTGATTTATACGACAAGGGTTCCAATTTCAGAGATATGGTATACACTACAGTCAATGATACGCTAACGTGGAAACTTTCTGAGACTAAACTTAACGAGTTTTTGAAGACCCCGGACGGATACACTGTTTATAATGAACTATTAAAGATTCAGGCGAAATTAGTCAGAGAAAGGTTTGATACTATGACTGCAAATCTTGTCATCTCTGCATAAGTATAAATAGTCATGGAAAATAGCACATTATTTATTCTTTTTATTTAATTCTTACCATTAGGTTTATACGGTTTTATGTACTGTTTCAAGTGTATTATTCGTAAATACGTAATATAGGGCTTATATTAATGTACATTATTCGTCCATATTAAGCCGTATTATATCTGAAGGCGATTGGACCTGTATATAAGTATTTATACCAAATGACAGATTATTGATAAAAGGGTTACCAATGAGCCTTTAATTGCTTAACGTAATTTTTCTAGTGTTATATTTGAAAGATTTTGCATAACAAATAGATAAGTTACCGCTAAATATTACCTGCTATTATGGTTGCCTACAGAAATATTGCTTTGTTGGCTTTAACCTTCACAATCGCTTCAGTTGAATCGTTATCAATTGTAGGGGCTCGTCCATACATTGATAAAGCATTATCAGTATTTGATATCAAGACTCCTAATTTACAAGGAGAAAAACCTGAAATTATTTTGACTTTTGCTGGTCCTGACGATAAACCTGTTCCTGGGGATTCTCCTATAGTTCAATGTGAGGCATCCGTGCCACAACTCTTGAATTTGCAAAGTGTAATCATTGACCCAAATCCACCACTTAGGGGAGAAAACTTGACATTTGTGGCTAAGGGGGTCTTATCGCAGGATATTGAAGATGGTGCCTACGTTGAAGTCGATGTTAGATACGGCTTTATTAAATTACTCCACCAAACCTTCGATTTGTGCGAAGAAATCACCAAGATTGACTTGGAATGTCCTATTTCAAAGGGTCAGCAAGTTATTGAGAAGAAAGTTGAAATCCCGGCTGAAGTCCCTCCTGGAAAGTACATTGTTAATGCGAGAGCCTACACGAAGGATGATATCTTTATCACTTGCTTATCAGCCATGGTGGAATTCCCTCCTCTTTGATCAGAATTAATATTATAGAAAGTTGCTAGAATTGTTTTCATGCATACATATATAGCTTGGTTTCTGTATCTGCTTTCGCCCCATCTCTGATTTATTTATTTCTGTTTGATTTTTCCGAAATCCTTATTGTTTACGTTTTAGATACGAATTACTTTAAATGCATGGTCAATTAAAAAAACTGTAGATATTGAACATCTGCAATCATACAGCATACGAAATATATTTAATTTTAACTAACAGTATAGTCTATGTTACTCGAGAACGCTTGCAAAATATAATTTGAGATTCTTTGTCTTGGCCGTTGCTCGTAAATTATTTCTTAGCTTTTGCGAAATCAAATTTTCATTACTCATAAAGAGAATTCCTTTTGAATATAGAACATATACAAAGGCTAAGTCGAGGGGTTATCATGATTGAAGTTTCGGACTATTTCTCTATTGAAATATTCTTCATAATATTAAGAGAAACATTAGAAACTGCTATTATTATATCAGTTTTGCTTTCATTTATAAACCAAAGATCTCATTCCCATGACGGTTCAGGAAATTCGGTCAGCTCTCAAAGACATGCTGAAGAACAAAGAAAACTTAGGCTTCAGGTGTGGGCAGGTGCCGTTATTGGACTACTCATATGTCTTGTTATAGGGTTGGTGTTTATTACATGTTTTTACATTATTGGTAAGGATTATTGGTCGTACACTGAAAGATTATGGGAAGGAATATTTTCTTTGATTTCCTGTATAATTATCACCGTAATGGGCATTGGGTTATTAAGAATTAATAAGGTTATGAAAGTTAAATGGTGGATTAAATTGGGTTCGGCTTATAACACTGAAGACAATAGCGGGCTTCTTGAAACTAGCGAAGGGAGTGGTGATATAGATAGTGAATTATCTGACACACCAGTAAGTTTGGAAAGACCTCAAAAACGTTCTTTTACAAAGAAATATTTCTTGGCAATATTGCCATTGATCACTACTTTAAGAGAGGGTTTGGAAGCTGTGGTGTTCGTAGGTGGAATTGGTATGTCACAACCTCCAACCTCAATTCCGCTTTCGATTGTAGGTGGTATTTTAGTAGGTTCAGGCATTGGCTACATGTTGTATAAAGGTGGTAACAAGATGTCATTACAGTATTTCTTAATTTTCCTGACATGTTTTTTGTATGTTGTTAGTGCTGGATTAATGAGCAGAGGTGTTTGGTTCATGGAATTGGAAAGATATGTCAGATTATGCGGTGGCTTGGACGTCAGTGAAACAGGAAGTGGCCCTGGGTCGTACGATATTGCGAACAGTGTTTGGCATGTCAATTGTTGTAATGGATTAACTGATGGTTGGTGGATGGTCTTGAATGCTATTATTGGATGGACCAATTCCGCAACTTACGGTAGTGTTATCTCTTACTGTGCATATTGGCTATTTGTTTCTTTATGGTTGGAGATAAAATTATACGAAGAGAAACAGGGAGTATTACCATTGGTTCCAATTAAATGGCAATTGAAAAGAATTAAGAAGAAAGTCAAATTATACGAAACCAGACTTAAACATCAACGTGAGTCTCACCAGCAACACGAAGGGAACACTAACGAATATAATGAGCTAGACAGCAATCCATCTATGGAGATAAATCCTAGAGAAGCTGAGGGTCAATTATTATTGTCCAACGATTAAGTTCTGTCTCCTTTTTTCACAGAACAAAAATTTATATATATATATATATCCTATGTATTTATAGACATTAATTCACACAGTAATTAATAGATCAGCAGCCTTTTAAGGTCATTAATCAATTCTTCAATCCGGTATTTATTCGTTCCAGACACGGCTAAAACTTCGTCCTACGCAATAACATTGAGATCTAAAACGCGACTTTTTTTATCTACAAAACACCAATTTTTTAGACTAAATGCCATAATACCTTTAGTTATTGTTCAGTACTGAACTATATAGTGTTCCAAATGGATTCAGGTCAACCCCATAACGACACTTTATTGGCCACAAATAGGCTACTATCAGATCTAGAACGGAAATTATCAATAGTTTCCAATACATCCTCGTCATCAAATCAAACCCAACAGTCGCATAGCTCATCAATAATAGTTGATAGAAATTTTTCAGGAATAGGAAAACAAAATATTCAATCCAGTGTACTCCAGTATATTAAGGCGAATGAGGATGAATTTAATCCTAATGAACTATTTGAAGAGAGACAACAGAAATTTTTAACAAAACTCGGCAGGACCTATAATGACGATAAATTTGTATCGACAAGTGACCAGAATAACTTCGTTACTGATTTTGACTCTAAAAATGACAATGTTCAAGAAAATAATATAAATGTAAAAAATGGGCAAAACGATGATAGTCTTCACAATTTAGAAGAAAAGGAAGAACAATCGCAAAATGGGTCCCATTTTAATGTTACACCAGAAATGAACTACGATGATGAAGACGATACATATGTTGATGAGGGTGATGGCAACGAAAAAATTTTTTTTGATGATGATGATGATGATGACTTGTTGTTATCCCCGGAACCCCCAAGATCTCCTCCGAGGGAAATTGATCCAGATAAAGTTTACGGACTATATGATTTTTCAGGGCCCGATCCTCTGCATTGTACATTATCAAGAGATGAACCTGTTTATTTGCTAAATGATGAAGATAACTATTGGTGCTTAATCAAAAAACTTTCAAAGGAAGAAAGAATGGCAATTATCTCTCTGAGACTGAATAGTAGTGAAGTAATTCCTAGGGATCCATTTGAGGACGAGGAATATGAAAAGATTGGATTTGTTCCTGCTGAATGTCTTGAAACTTATGGAGAAAGACTTGCTAGACTCAATTGTTTTAAGAATGAAGAACTCGAAAAACTATCTAGAGAGAACCCTGATAATAATGACTCGGTTCAAATTTTAGATAATGACCCATATGATTTGGATAATAATTCTCCACAATCAAACATGTCGCAGGACAGCACACATACCACTGACCTAGAAAGACAAAACACTAAGACTAATAAATCTGTTACCTTTGAGGATTTAGGAATATTAGATTTCTATGATCAAGGAGAAGATGAAGCTAGTAAGGAAAATAATGAATTTGGCCAACATCTATTGACTGTTTCTCATGAAGAATTACAATCTTTATCCTTGCCCCAACATGATGAAGACAAAGTCTCAGAAGTATTAAGTGATGTTTACCCAAACGAGATGCCTTTGATCATTAGCAAAAATAGTGATAAAAGAGCATCAACGGCTAAAATGACAAGAGATATAAAACCAGTAAATGATGAAAGGACTGAAAATGAATCACAGCCTACAGATACTATTCCACCACATTCACCAGAGGTAATTGAAATTCTGGATGTTGATGATGATGCTGAGGTTAGCCATACCATTCATATCAAAAAAGAAACTTCTAACACTACTAGTAACAATACTAGCAGTTATGATAATGGTAACCATGAGAGCATTAATATGAACGAAAAAGTTGGACACGGTACTGCTAAAAATGGTGATGAAAACGTAATGGATGAAATAATTTTCAACAACCCATATACTGAATTTACGAGACCGCCAATTTTTAATAAAAAGCAACAAGATAATTCATCAATTGGATCGTTTTCTCCGGATACTCCACCTCAAAGGAAGAAGTTTTCATCCTCTAACCTTGGATTAGATGAACAAGACGCCTCTGATGATGAAGCAAACCTGTCATCAATCAGGCGATCTAATGTTTTGGATAGACTTAACAAAATAACATCAGATATCCAGGAGCAACTAAATCTAAATGATTTGGACTATGAACCTTATAATAATGATACTGATTTCTCACAGAATCTCAAAAACTCTACCAACTCGTCTGATGTTAAAGATTTAAATCGACACGTCGAATACGATAATCAATATGACTTCGATGATTATGATGATGATTATGATGATTACGATGATGATTATTATTATCGCAACGAAAGCGAGCCTGATGATCAGAAAGATTCTGATGGGGTTGGCATAATAACACCCTTAACAAGTTCCAATTCATTAACTAACGGCATGATCCCTGTTAAAACAGATATAACGGATAAAAGAAAATCAAAACCGGTTCATGATATGTTTATCCCAGTGCTCGGCAAATTTGATCTGTTAGCTGAAAAATTAGCTAAACTAGATGAATTAATATAAGCATCGATGGCATTTCCTAAACAAGCATTGACAAGTGTCAACTTTTGCACTTGTCGTCTATTATTGTAAATCTATTATTTCTTTAATATATATAATACACTATTTATACTATATATGGGTTATGTAGCGCGCGAATTCTCATCTATTAGCCGCATAGATTTTTATTTCGAATTTTTTGAAGAAAATTTATAGAACTAGGTCTGATTTATAGGTTATTCAGAGTTGATTATATCATATAGGGCTGAATAAGGCTTTATTGCATTTAGTATATCTTCTCGAATATAATTTAAAAAAAATTACATAGTCGAGGAAGTGTTAACATGTCGTGGACAGCTGATCCAGAAGCCTTAGAGCAATTAAAACATATTTTTAAAGGCACTTTATCATCAAATAACCAAGAAAGAAGTTTAGCAAATGATGCATTAATCCAAGCTAGGCAGCAACCTGAGATTGAGAACTATCTATTTGACATCTTAGTTATGGATAATACTGCTAGATCCGATGTGAGAGCAGCAGCAGGTATTAATTTAAAGAACAGTATTTTAAAGAATGATAACCCAAACCACATTAAGAACCGACAATATCTCTTGGAGAATATATTAAAAGGATTAATGGTCCATGATAACATGGTGAGAAATATCACAGGTAATGTAATCACGTCTTTATTTTCTAATTTTGGAATTGAAGGATGGCCTCAAGCATTACCGCAACTCATTGAATTAGCAAGTCTTAATTCGCCCGATGGCACATATATTGCTCAAGAAGCAGCCATGGGTGCTTTGAGTAAAATATGTGAAGATAGTGCATTATCGTTAGATCGTGAATTCAACGGGGAAAGACCCTTGAACTTTATGATCTCCAACTTTTTGAAGTTATCCACTAACCCACAAAGCGGTAAAATCAGATCATTGTCGATACATTGTATTAATCAGTTTATTCCATTAAAAACCCAATCATTTTTAATCCATTTAGATGAATTTCTACAAAAATTGTTTGAATTAGCTACAGATTCTAATAACGAAGTTAGGAGGAATATCTGTACGTCTTTTTCTATGGTCTTAGAAACGAGACCTGACAAGATCATGCCTCACCTAGATGGTGTTATTAATTATTGTTTACATTTAATGCAGGATTCTGATGAGGAGGTAGCCCTTGAGGCCTGTGAATTCTTATTAGCATTGTCAACGTCTCCAGAAACTGAGTCAGATAAGAACCTTTTCAATCCAAAGTTGAAGATAATATTACCCACATTATTGGAGAAGATGGTGTATTCGCAAGAAGAAATTTTCTATATGGAAATGATCGATGAAAAAGACAATGCTGATATTGCTGATAAAGATGAAGATATCAAACCCCAAATCGCAAAATCCAAAGATTCCCATACTGCAGCTACTAATCATGAGCATAAAAAAGATACTAAACAACTTGATTTTGATGATACTGACTCTGAATTTGAAGATGAAGATGATGAGGATCTGGAGATAGATCAATGGAGTTTAAGAAAATGCTCAGCAGCAACCCTCGATATATTGTCTCTCAATTTTCCGGAAGAAGTATTACAGGTTTCCTTACCAATATTACAAGAGCATATTGTTTCTCCAGAATGGCCAGTTCGTGAAGCTGCTATACTTGCGTTTGGTGCTATAAGCAAAAGTTGTATCGAATTGTCTAGAGATAAATTACCGACTTTAGTTCCATTTTTAGTTGACAGATTACAGGATCAAGAACCAAGAGTGAGACAAATAACATGTTGGACTTTATCAAGGTTTTCTACATGGGTTGCTGAAGAAGCACATGAGGGCGGTCAGTATGCAAATTACTTCCAGCCGACTTTTCAATCTATTGTAACCTGTGCATTAGACAACAAAAAAGTGGTCCAAGAAGCTGCATGTTCTGCATTGTCATCGTTCATTGAAGAATCGGATGTATCGTTGATTGAATTCTATTTGGATCCATTATTAGACCATTTCGCAAAGTGTTTCCAGACTTACCAACGTAAGAACTTGATTATATTATATGATTGTGTACAAACATTTGTTGAAAAAATGGGGTATGAAAAGTTATCCTCTAAGCCTGACTATATCAATACTTTATTACCTCCATTATTACATAAATGGCAAATTTTGGATGATAACGACACAGCATTATGGCCATTATTAGAATGTATGGCGTCCATCGCTGCTACATTAGGAGAATTATTTGCTCCATATGCTATACCTGTATATGAAAGAGCTATTAAAATATTGTCAAATTGTATTGAATTAGACCAACAGTGCCAGACTGATGCCTTAATTGATGCTCCGGAAAAGGATTTTATGGTGACATCATTAGACTTGATAGATGGTTTAATTCAAGGGTTTGGTCAACATTCCATCGAGTTGATACAGCAACATGGAACCAACTTGATGGACTTAATTATGATTTGTTTTGAAGATCATACGGATGATGTAAGGCAATCGGCATATGCATTACTAGGTGACTTGGCCATTTTCACGCTCGATGCTACAGTTAAACCATATTTGCAACCAATATTCATTAGCATTGGAAATGAAATCAACAATAGAACCTTTAATTCTTTCCCTGTATACAATAATGCTATATGGGCATTGGGTGAAATAGCTATGAGATTAACATATGACGAGATCAAACCATATTTAAGTAACTTAGTTGACTTGGTTATCCCTGTCTTGAATAGTTCTGACACTCAGCAAACAGTGTTGGAAAATGCTGCTATTTGCCTTGGTAGAATGGGTCTCAATGGAGGTTCTGAAGTGATCTCACCAAGGCTTTCTGAATTCATACTTCAATGGTGCTCGCAGATGTTATATTTAGTGGACAACAATGAAAAAGAAACCGGCTTTCAAGGAATGCTCAATATAGTTAATGGAAATCCTGATCAAGGATTTGGTGGTTTATCAAATCAACAGGGTAAGAAGAATTTAGCTATATTTTTTGTATGTATTGGTAATTATTTGGACCCTCCAGAATCGTTGAAGACTATGTTTGGTCAGTTACTTGTTAGTTATAAAAATATGATTGGAAGTGAAATTTGGGAAACTCAAATAATGTGTCATATTGACCAAGAAACAAGGCAATACCTTGGAAGTGTTTACGGAATCTAATCCAAGTATTTCAAAAACATATGCATGAATGTTATCTAGAGTATATATTTATTGTTTTTTTATTGTTTAGATTTTTATTTCTGTCCTAAGACTTAATCGTAATTCATTAAACTATGTAAAGCTATAAGTCAATCTCTTCATTTTCCTCTTCACCGTATAACACTTCATTGACCAATGGAACGGGCAAATCCCACACTCCGCTTGGAGACTTCCAAAGGTACTCTATGGATTTATTAGCTCTGGCTATCTCATCAGTCTCAGAAGAACCAGCTAAAACTGAATGTTCATCGACAAAATTTCGTATATCATCTAATGGTAAAGTTAAAACTTCTGTATTGTATAATGCCAATGCAATATACACATAAACCATCAACATTAACGTATATGATGGGATGGCCAACGCCCAATATTTATCAGGATAATAGTATATGGACATACTCCTCAATACCAGGTCTGGTATAAGAGTCCAGCCAACCCATATTGTTAGGAAGGTTGCACTTATGACATAAATGAAAAATCCTTTGTATTCAGCATACGGAGTTATATTTGTAGATACAATAACATCAGAATGCCTTGCGAGTGTATCCTCCAGATTATTACCTGAAGTCTTCGTTGGTGTCAATGAAGGAAATATATTCAAGTTTAGAGACGACATGCTCTATGTTCTTGGTAGGAACCGTCTTCCCAATTATCTATTGTAGAGTAGGAATTCAATGCGCAAAATTCCACTTCGCGAAATAATTTGCATCTGCAGTTATATGAGCTTAATTATTTGGCTATATTAGATATTTAAAGCTTTGTGTGCAAATTTCTAAGCTATCAAGTTCAAATAGTATATAATTGATATCTAGCCTAATTAGTTTGATATTTAATTCAATATCTGTGGAAATATAGGTCATTCCACAGTTATTCCTACATAATTACAAACAGACCTAGGACTCAATCTTTTGAATTATCAGACACCATTTAAGCGAAAGAATTAATAAATGACATCAGTTTAAACAATTTTCTTGGTAAGTAGTATTTAACAAAGATTTCTTACTAAAACACTTTTGTTACCTCTTTTTCTTATTTGTAGAATATTTCGATAATTGCCAAAACCGCAAAAAATTACTTAAAGATACTCAAGAAGATTAGGATGCATATTAATTATTAATAAGCCTTGTATTTAACAAATCAGGAGATAACATATCTTGTATGGCTTTCGTATACTGCCTCATGGTGATATTCTTTCTAGTAGTATTTGCAGCTGATGGTGAAACAAGTGACACAAAATGATGTCAAACGAGATCATCGGTGATTGTCGGGTAACGAAAAATAATTTATAAACCGGGTAACTGCAGCTGATCTTACAACGCGGTTAGCTCTGACTCATTACCTGTTTCGGCCATCAATTTTTTCAGAAGAATATAATCCTAATCCATTATATACTTCTTCTTCTAAATAATTTAGTTCTTAGCTCTATTTGTCAGTAAGAGTGTAATTAATTGTATAGCATTCCAAATAATGATTACTATCAGATCATTAATTACACGGAATGTGAAGTCTAGTACTTTAACTAGGTTCAATCGTTCTAAATTATCATCATACCAAAATATCAAAAAATTTTCAAGTTTGAATGTTCCATTGAAAAATCAACAACCATCATATGCTGGAGCACAATTATTGAAACAATTCACAGATGAAAATGCTCAAAAGCTAGTCGATGTGTCTAAAGTATTGGTTATCGGTTCTGGTGGTTTATCTATCGGACAGGCTGGTGAATTCGATTACTCTGGGTCTCAAGCCATCAAAGCGTTGAAGGAAGCAAATAAGAAGTCGATTTTGATTAATCCTAATATTGCGACTAATCAAACTTCTCACTCTTTGGCTGACGAAATATATTACTTACCTGTTACTGCGGAATACATTACTTATATTATAGAAAGAGAAAAACCAGATGGAATTCTCTTAACCTTTGGTGGTCAGACTGCGTTAAACGTCGGTGTTAAATTGGAAAAGATGGGTGTTTTCGAAAGGTATGGAGTTAAGGTTTTGGGTACTCCTATTAAGACTTTGGAAACTTCTGAGGATCGTGATTTATTCTCCCAAGCATTGAAAGAGATCGACATTCCAATAGCAGAATCAATTGCTGTCGAAACAGTTGACGATGCTTTAGCTGCTGCTGAGAATGTTGGCTATCCAATCATTGTTAGATCTGCTTATTCCTTAGGTGGACTTGGTTCTGGGTTTGCTGCGAATGAACAGGAGTTAAGAAACTTAGCCTCGCAATCTTTGTCTTTAGCGCCACAAATTTTAGTTGAAAAGTCATTAAAGGGTTGGAAGGAAGTAGAATACGAAGTCGTTCGTGATCGTGTTGGTAACTGTATTACTGTTTGTAATATGGAAAATTTTGATCCTTTAGGTATTCACACTGGTGACTCTATTGTTGTTGCTCCATCTCAAACTTTATCTGATGAAGAGTACCATATGTTAAGAACTGCTGCTATTAAGATTATCAGACACTTGGGTGTCGTTGGTGAATGTAATGTTCAATATTCGTTACAACCAGATGGGTTAGACTACAGAGTTATTGAAGTTAACGCTCGTTTATCTCGTTCTTCGGCATTGGCCTCTAAAGCTACTGGATATCCGTTAGCTTACACTGCAGCCAAGATTGCTTTAGGTCATACTTTACCAGAATTACCAAATCCAGTCACCAAGACTACATCGGCTAATTTCGAACCTTCATTGGATTACATGGTAACAAAGATTCCTAGATGGGATTTAGCTAAGTTTCAACATGTTAAGAGAGACATTGGTTCTGCTATGAAATCTGTTGGTGAAGTTATGGCAATTGGTCGTAACTTTGAAGAGTCATTCCAGAAGGCCATTAGACAAGTTGACCCATCTTATGTTGGTTTCCAAGGTGATAAATTTGATGATTTAGATGATGCATTAGCCAACCCCACTGATAGAAGATGGTTAGCAGTCGGACAAGCATTACTTCATGAAAACTATTCGGTTGATCAAGTTCATGAATTAACAAAGATTGATAAATGGTTCTTGTACAAATTAATGAACATTGTCAATATGTATAGAGAATTAGAAAGTGCTGGAAGCTTATCCAATATCAATATTGATTTAATGACTCGTGCTAAGAAATTAGGTTTTTCAGATAAGCAAATAGGTTTATGTGTGTCTGCGAAAGAGTTGGAAGTTAGAGATGCCAGAAAGCAATTCGGTATCACACCTTTTGTTAAGAAGATAGATACCTTAGCAGCAGAATTCCCAGCTAATACCAACTATTTGTACACAACTTATAATGCTACTTCTTCTGACTTAGAATTCAATGATAAGGGCACTATGGTTCTAGGATCGGGTGTTTACCGTATTGGTTCTTCAGTTGAATTCGACTGGTGTGCTGTTTCTACTGCCCGTGCATTGAGGGAATCCGGTCACAAGACTATCATGATTAACTATAATCCAGAAACAGTTTCAACCGATTTCGATGAAGTTGATAGATTATATTTTGAAGAGTTATCGTTGGAAAGAGTCCTTGATATTTATGAATTAGAGAATGCTCAGGGTGTTGTCGTAAGTGTTGGTGGTCAGTTGCCTCAAAATATTGCCTTGACTTTACAAAATTCAGGTTGCAATGTTTTAGGTACTAATCCTGAAGATATCGACAAGGCCGAAGATCGTCACAAGTTCTCTCAAATTTTAGATTCCATTGGGGTTGACCAACCAAAATGGAAAGAATTAACCTCTATTGAAGAAGCCGAAAAGTTTGCTAATGATGTTGGATTCCCTGTATTAGTCCGTCCATCGTATGTTTTAAGTGGTGCCGCCATGTCTGTTATCAACAGTGAGTCTGAATTGGTTGAAAAATTAGGTAATGCTTCAAAGGTTTCCCAGGACTATCCAGTTGTTATTTCTCAATTTATCCAAGGAGCTCAAGAAATCGATATTGATGGTGTTGCAAGCGAAGGAGAAGTTTTGGTACATGCCGTTTCTGAACACGTTGAGAATGCTGGTGTTCACTCCGGTGATGCTACATTGGTGTTACCACCCCAAAACTTATCTCCAGTTATTATGAATAGATTAAAGGAAATTGCTGACAAGGTTGCGAAAGCTTGGAAAATTACCGGTCCATTCAACATGCAAATCATCAAGAATGACCACAACGGCTCTTTAAATGATAATGAATGTGATTTGAAGGTTATCGAGTGTAATATTCGTGCGTCACGTTCATTCCCATTTGTGTCCAAGGTATTGGGTGTCAACTTCATAGACGTAGCCACTAAGGCTTTAATCAAGGAAAATGTCCCTCAACCAACCAATTTAATGGACAAGGAATACAAACATGTTGCTACTAAAGTACCTCAATTTTCATTCACCAGATTAGCAGGTGCCGATCCATTCCTTGGTGTTGAAATGTCTTCTACTGGTGAAATTGCGTGTTTTGGTGACGACTTGATCGAAGCATACTGGACTTCAATTCAATCTACCATGAACTTCACCGTCCCTCAACCTGGCTCAGGCGTGTTGTTTGGTGGTGATTTGACTAACGACAAGCTCGGAAATGTTGCAGCTACGATCTCTGGTCTCGGCTACCAGTTCTTCACTGCGTCTGAAGCAGTTGCAAAATACTTAAAGGCGTATGTTAGCGAAGACATTGAAGTCATCGAATTTCCTAAAACAGACAAGAGAGCGTTGAGAGAAATTTTCCAAAAACACAAGGTTTCCGCGGTATTCAATTTGGCCAAGGCCAGAGCTGAAGACTTATTGGACGAGGATTACGTCATGAGAAGAAATGCAATTGACTTTGGTATCGCTTTGTTCAACGAACCAAATACTTCTGCCTTGTTCGCGCAATGTTTGAAGGCTAAAATCGCTACCAAGTCACTGTTCGAAGAGATACCTTCTGAGGTTGTCGTCCCACACGAAGTCAGAAGATGGAGTGAATTTATCGGCGGCAAGCCAGTGTAAACAATAGGTTTAGATGTTCTTATATTTTTTACCTGACTTTTCTGACGTATGTACATTACATGTTAAATGTCTCGTACTAATAATAGTATTTAATTTGATATTCATCCAAATGTAGTAATCGTCAAGATTTTTGAGAGAATTATAAGCCTCGCAATTTCTGTCTTCGCATATTCGGATAGATGAGTATGCAAGATTTATACTTGTAATAAGGCAAAACCGACTTAGAAGTGCAATTACGGGCCGTTATGGTTCTTGCGTCATTCTAATTAGCCCGTGAGAAAAATTTCTCTCTTGTTACGAGCACAACTGCGATTATGCTCTATGCATGTGCATTCTTGTTTCTGAGAATTAAACTGTATGGGGAAAGAAGTACAAAAAAAGAACAGAACATTAGTACATAGCAAGGATAAAAAATAAAGTTTGTCCAATTATCAGATGCTATCTCCCGCCCTTTAATCGGTAATTGAGGCAATACATGACTGCACATTTTAATGCTAACTATTCAGTGACTTCTCTGTACCATGCGCATTGGACTGTTTATGTGCCAAGCAATGCATGCTATATGGGATTAAGAGAAATCATTTTTTTTCTTAGAGATTTAGTCTTAAGGCTTATCTCGATAATCTAAGTAATAAAAATTTCTTTTATTTCGTAAATATTTTGCTTGGGCTGAAAGTTGTATTAAAGAGCAAGAATTCGTTAGTTATTTTTGAATTTTTTATCTTATCCATTGACTACTTGAAGAGATGAGTTACAGTGAAACTAGTTCTTTCAGAGATACTGCAGCTGCTACAGCCAGTGAAGAGTTTGAGAAGAATAGTAAGCTCAGAGACCATAATGGTAGTGAAGATGCTGCACAAAGCTACAATGAACAATCCATTCCAATGGTGGTCAAGTCCACTTCCAAGTCTTTCGGTGTGAGAAGAACAGAAATTTTAGTTGAGCAATTCACTCATCCAGTCTTCAGAATCTTCTTCCTTTTTACTATATTTCTCTGTGCTTATGCTTATTCTTTAGATGGTACGGTTAGAAATGTCTACCAAACATATGCTACTAATTCTTATGGTCAACACTCTTTATTAGCTACAGTTAATGTCATCTAAGGTGTTATTGGTGCTGCGGCACAACCTACTTACGCTAGATTATCTGATATCTTTGGTAGACTTGAATTATTTATTTTCGCTGTTATTCTTTATGCCATGGGTACCGTTATTGAATCACAAGCTTATGACGTCTACAGATTTGCTGGTGGTACTGTGTTGTATCAAGCTGGTTATTCTGGTGTTATGTTGATTTTGCAAGTTATCTTGGCTGATTTCTCCAACTTAAATTGGAGATTATTCTGCTCACTTGTTCCTGCTATGCCGTTTATTATTAACACATGGATTTCTGGTGACGTTACAGATGCGTCTTTAGCTACTTATTCATGGAACTTTTGTATTGGTATGTGGGCATTTATTTTCCCTTTGGCTTGTATTCCATTTGTTTGTTGCTTAGTTGCTATGCAATGGAAGGCTAGTAAAACCGATGAATGGAAGCAAATCAGGACTGAAGAAAAAGAAGTTCTCAAATGGAGATCTTGGAAAAACAATATGTTTGTTGATTTATTTTGGAGAATAGATGTTATTGGAGTCCTTCTTATTATAATCATTCTTGGATTTATTTTGGTACCATTAACTTTGGGAGGAGGTATCACTGATAAGTGGCACGAGGCTTATGTTATAGCTCCTTTAGTGATTGGTTTTGTCTTGATTGGACCTTTCATTATATGGGAGTATAAATTTTCAAAGTATCCGGTTTTCCCTTTCCCACTTATGAAGGACCGTGGTGTTTGGTCAGCGTTGGTGATTGCTATTTTGATCGATTTCGTTTGGTATATGCCAAATGATTATATGTACACAGTTCTTACAGCTGGTATGAGAGCAAGTATCAAGGCCGCCACCAGAATAACTTCATTATATTCATTTGTGTCAACTATCACAGGTGTTCTCTTTGGTCTTGTGATTGTTCCTTGGGTTAGAAGATTAAAACCGTTTATTGTGTTCAGTGGATTCTGCTGGATGGCTTCATTAGCTATCCTTTATGCTTATAGGGGAGCAAGTGATGGTGTTGAATCTGAGAAATACCTTAATGGTGTTATTGGTGGTTTGTGTTTGATGGGTTTCGGTGCCGGTTTATTTACCTATCCTACTCAAGTTTCAATCGAAACCTGTACTAATCATGAACATATGGCAATTGTTATCTCATTATACTTATCCTTTTACAACATTGGTTTAAGTATTGGCTCGTGCGTTAGTGGAGCAGTATGGACTAACACGGCTTTCAAATATCTTTCGGATAAATTTCAAGAAGCTGGACTTGATTCTTCTTATGCTGAGGAGGCATACGCAAAACCGTTAGATTTTGTTGCCAAATTTGCTTGGGGTTCTCCAGAAAGAATTGCAGTTGCTTTAGCATATGCTCAAACCCAAAGGCTTTTGTGTATTATTGGTTTATGCTTAACTTTCATCTTGATAGCATTTTCATTCTTTTTAAGAGACCATAAATTGGAAAGTGTCCAATCATTAGAGTTAGCTCATGAAGAAGGAATTAAAGCAGAGGATGGTGAGGTTGTTGTCAACGATTACGATAAAGACCTTATCTTTGCGAAACTTAAGTCTTTGTTCAAGCGCAAAGAGAAAGAATAATGCCTGATTACATTTCCATGCATTCTGCAAACCGTCATTTTATTTAATTTTCATACTTCGGACTTTTCCTATTTAATTTACTAATCTTATATTATTATACCTTATAATTCATAAATGTAGTTCAGAGGCATGTAACTCTTAGATCATATCCCATGAATCTAAATTATAAGCCAAAAATAAACTACAGTACTAAATAGTCATTATATTAACATCAGCATCTCAGAGCATTAACATTAAATAAAATCCTTACAAAAAAGTTGTCATATTCATTTTCCACAACAGAATGCTTTACTTTCAATAGTGGTTGGGTAATTTACTAAAGTGTTCAAATGGAAACACAACATTCAAGAATGCTTACCGTCACCTTGTTGAATTGGCTCAAAGATTATCTGAATATACATCATATAGTAGCTTCCTAAGTTTGTTGTCCAGAAGGGCAGTTAGAAGACAACGTTATCCAGACACAATAACCGTTCAAAAAATGATCCTAATGACTCTTCAAGTTCCCATTCCTAAGATGCTTGACTACTAAATGATTTTTCCGAGCGTAGGGCTTTATGTAGCTTTTGTGCCAAGCGATGGTTTTATAGATTAGTGCCTATTAATTAGTAAGGTTTTTTTACAATCCCGATCTTGGAACTTATCTTAATAATCTCTGAAGTAATCTAATTCTTTTCGCTTAAGCTAGAGTTAGTATTAAGGAGCAACAAAATTCGGTATGCGATAATTTTATCTATTCCATCTATGAAACAAAAATGACTTACGGTAAAACTAGTTCCTTCAGAAATACTACAGCTGCTACAGCCAACGAAGAACTCTACCGGGCCAATAAACTTAAGGATAATAGTGACAGTGAGTATATTTTACCAGGATACGATGAACAATGTATCCCAGTGGTGGCAAATTCCACTTCCAAGTCTTTCGGTGTGAGGAAAACGGAAATTTTAGTTGCACAATTCACCCATCCAGCGTTCAGAATTTTCTTTCTCTTCACTGTGTTTATTTGTGCTTATGCTTATTCTTTAGATGGTACAGTCAGAGTCACTTATCAATCATATGCTACTAGTTCCTATGATCAACATTCATTATTAGCTGCAGTTAATGTTATCAAGAGTGTTGTTGGTGCTGCTTCCCAACCTACGTATGCTAGATTGTCTGATATTTTCGGAAGGCTTGAATTATTCATTTTTTCAATTCTTCTTTATGCTCTGGGTACTATCATTATATCACAAGCTTACGATATCTACAGGTTTGCTGGTGGATCTGTTTTGTACCAAGCTGGTTACTCTGGTGTTATATTGATCTTGCAGGTCATTTTAGCTGATTACTCCAACTTAAATTGGAGGTTGTTGTGCTCACTTATACCGACTACGCCATTTATTCTTAACACATGGATTGCAGGTAATGTTGCAGAATCAGCATTAGCCAATTACTCATGGAATTTTTGTATTGGTATGTGGGCTTTCATTTTCCCATTGGCCTGTATTCCATTCATTGGTTGTTTAATTGCTATGCAAGTAAAGGCTCGCAAGACTCCCGAATGGCGCCAAATTAGAACTGACGAGAAGGAAACTAATAAATGGAGATCTTGGAAGGACAATATGTTTGTTAATTTATTCTTCGAAATTGATGTTATTGGTATTCTCTTCATTATTTGTATTTTTGGTTTTATTTTGGTGCCTTTGACTGTCGCAGGTGGTAAAACTGAAGATGGTGCAGTTAGAGATGCCTGGAAGAAATCAGAAATTATTGTGCCATTATTTACTGGATTTCTATTGATACTTCCTTTCATATTATGGGAATATAAGTTTTCTGAGCATCCTGTTGTCCCATTTCCACTTATGAAAGATCGTGGTGTTTGGTCAGCATTAGTCATTGCTATCTTGCTCAACTTTGCGTGGTACATGCCAAATGATTTTATGTACACAGTTCTTGCTGTTAGTATGAAGGCAAGTATTAAAGCTGCTACTAGAATATCTTCATTATATTCCTTTGTAGCGACTATTGTTGCGCTTTTATTTGGATTATTAATAGTGCCTTGGGCTAGAAGGCTAAAGGCGTTCATTATTTTCGGTGGATGTTGCTGGATAGGCTCAATGGCTATTCTTTATTCGTATAGAGGTTCAAATGATGGTGTTGAATCAAAGAAATACCTTGATGGAGTTATTGGTGGTCTATGTCTCATGGGTTTTGGTGCTGGGCTATTCACATATCCAACTCAGGTTTCTATTCAGACTTGTACTAACCATGAACACATGGCTATTGTAATCTCTTTGTACTTGGCATTCTTCAATATCGGAATAGCATTTGGAAGTTCAGTTAGTGGTGCTGTTTGGACGAATACTATGTATCAATATCTTTTGGATAAGTTTGGAGAAGCTGGTCTTGATACTACTGTAGCCGCTTTGGCTTACGGGAAACCATTTGAATTTATTGAGAGATATACATGGGGCACACCAGAACGAGTTGCAGTTGTTTTAGCATATGCACAAACTCAGAGACTCTTATGTGTAATTGGTTTAGACTTAAGTGTTGTTTTATTCATTACATCGTTCTTGTTGAGAGACCATAAATTAGAAAGTGTTCAATCATTAGGGCTTGACCAAGAAGAAGGTTTGATAGACGAGGTCGGTGAGGTTGTTGTGAACAATAATGATCAAGATTTAATCTTTTCCAAGCTCAAGTCTTTATTCAAGCGCAAAGAGAAGAGAATTACTCTTTGATTACTTTTGCAAACGTTCTACAACGATTCCATTTACTTTCATATTAGGGACTTTCGTATTTAATTTATTAATCGTATATCAGTATACCATAGAATCATTAATGTAGTTCACTTTTGAATGCAATTCTCAGGATCATGTTTTAATCATTTAAATTATAAGACTAAAATCATAACTATAGAAACAAACTATCCTTACATTAACATATTAGTGTAAAATTTGAACGAGAATCCTACAACAAGTCATCATCTTCCTTTTCCACAACGGAATTTTTCACTTTCAATAATAGTTGGGTCTTCAATTTGTCTAATTTACTGAATTGGTCAAATTCAAACACTTTATCTGAGAAGGCTTGAACGTCACCTTGTTCAATTGACTCAAAGATATCTTGAACAAGTTTATACTCTCTTGTAGATTCCCATGATGGCTCTTCAGAAAGATAGTTAGCGGATTTCTTCTGGGCTTCAATAACGTCATCTAAACACAACACGCACAACAAGCTTTTCAAGAAATAATCCTTCAAGTTCCACTTGGTAAGATTATTGCCCAACAGGTTCTTAATAATTATATCGTAAAGTTCAACCGCCTTTTCATATTTACCCGACAAAGCGCTCAAGTCAGCACATTTCAAATATGCTTTGTTCGATAAGGCCTCAGCATGGTCTGTAGTAAAATAGTCACCTGCTTGCTCATAGCTTTTAATGGCATTTTCTGTATCACTATTTGATTCGTATAATTCTGCCAAGTCCATGGTGAAGTTGGCCGCTCTCCTAAACTGCCCATTTTGGGTCAAAAAGATGTGGATGGCCTTTGATAATGCATCAATTGCATCCGTGGGAGAAACCCCTTTGTAACATTTATAAGCTTCAATTAAATGATTAGCGACATCATTATGATTAGACAATTCTTTTTGGATATCTGCCGCCTTAACAAACTGATTTCCAGCTTGGTTGAAGTCTTTATTTAATCTATATTGATTTGCCGCTTGAATATAGAGATCAGTTGCCTCCTCCAATCTGAATGAATTTGAAGACCCAGACAAAAACAGCATAAATCCTGTTTTTGGCTTAGCTAACTTTTCTGCTTCTACTATCAATGAACGTGGATCTGACATATCTATACTAATTCCTGGTTCCTTTCACTAGTATAATGGTGTTCGTATTACCTTGTAAACGTATGAATTTAGTATGAAGCGTTTTGTGTAAAATATGGAATCATGTGATATATCTCTTATTAAAAAATCGGAGGCCTTTGTTTACGTTAGTCCTATAGGTTCTACAAAGAAGAATGATATAAAAAGATGTCTTCTGAAATAGATAGGATACGTTACGAGAGGTTAAAGTTGGTATGCAAGAAAGCACTAGAACAATCGATAAAAAAATCACTATCAATCGACCAGATTAAATCATGCTATCCAACAATCGCCAGTACAGAAGAAGGGCAGAAATCATTAGAAATTGCAAGATCACAAATTATCAAGTTTTGGCATAATAATTCGACCAAAGAGTTTGATCTAATTTTCAAGGAGCGTAATATAGAAACCAAATTGAACGAGCTAGATGAAATAATACAGAGGGCACAAGAAAGAAAACTCGAGGGTAAAGAAGCTCCAGTTCAGGTTGATAGGCTTTCCCCTTCGGATTTGATAGAGTCATCGCTTTCAGGGACCAAGAAAGAATCTATAGAGAGTTTGACCATGATATATAATCAATTATGTCTTGATAATATGGAATTATACGAGCAGTTGAATTCTTTGTGCGAAGAGAGCGAAACTATCAAGTCAGACTTGAAGAGTCTGGCTGATTTATTAAGTGAAGATCTTAAGAGTCTCAAGGATGATGACTTAAGGATTAGGGTCGATGATCTTATAACCACCATGAGAGAATAATGTTATAGGGTACCAAAATACTCATTATTGTAATTATATAAATGTAACCTTAGTGTATAATAGAAATAATATCGTTTTTATTGAAAACTTATTTGTATGTACAGGTATGTAAGATTATTAACGTTTAGATTCTGAAATACGTTGGATTTCTTCATAATTTCTTTTGGCCAATTGATTGTATCCAACAACCCTCTTTTGCAATTCAACAATTTGAGCTTCCTTCTTCTTTTGTTTATCGGATAATTTGATCAATTGCTTGTCACCCCAGACCTTATAATCTTGCAAGTATTGTCTACCCATATTAAATTCCCTGGTAATAACATCATCAGTCAAACCCAACTTGGCGATAGTATAATAATATTGTTCAGCGTTATCTTTCTTCAAGTACTTCAATATCTTTTGTCTTTGTTGGACCATGTGACGTACATGTTGAATGTGCTCTTTGTCCTTAAAGAATTGCTTAACATGGTCCATTCCCAAGTGAATTCTGACAGTCAATACAGCGGCTTGAACCTCTGGCGAGCCGGTATCACCTTCTTCTCTCTGAAATTCTTCACGTGCGTATTGAATAGCTGCCTTCTTTCTGTCTTGTGAGTTGGTATTTTTAATATTGAGAATAGTCAACAAGGCCCTCTTTTTTCTCTCTTCCGATGCACTTATAGAATCATGCAAAATATTGCTTCCGCTGTTTCTGTCGATATTGGCCTTCTCAGCTCCGTACAACAACTTCTCGAATTCATCTCTTTGATAACCATACGCTAAGTTTGTTGGTTCCTGTAATTCGGCTCTCACTCTTTTTATAAATGCATTGCTTTGATCCCCTAAAACAGGATCAACTTGAAACTTCACATTTTCTAACGAATGTTTCTTGACATTATTGACATCTCTGACGATTTGTCTCTTGAGTCTGGCCTCTCTTCTTCTGAGAGATTTCACCTTGGATCTGGTAGCTTGGTCTGGAATGAATTGTTTGGCCGCAAGTATAGGTTGGATTTTTTGCGGGACAGCATTAAGTATTGGTCTCCCCGTAGAGAACAAACGACAACCTATTTGAAACATATTACTATCGTTCGTTTACGATGATTTAATTATCTCTATTACTTTTGTATTGAGCTTTGAAAATTTCGACTCGAAATTTTTTATATATTTGGGTTTGTGCACGCCCGGCCCAAATTGCATCTATAATAAATGCTAGACTTATATATCTGCAATGTATTATATATTAGCCTTGAAAAGATAGACATGGATATATATAGTGGAATCAAGGTTAATGAGTCTTTGATATCACTTCAGAAAAATTGGTATCCTAAATCTCCGAAGAAATTCAGTTCTAAGTTAGTTAATGAGGTGCATCAGGTCGTTATTAATGCAAACTCTAGAGATTTATACGAAATTTTGCTTGATTCGTCCTATTTTGATAACGTACTATGGGCGCACTTTCACCAGGACATTACGTTGAACCATATTGAGCTTTTGGTATGTATGGTATTATATGATATTGAGAAGGGGTATGGTAAATTGATGGACATGGTTCTTGCTGATGGTGTAGCATTTCTAGCTTTGTTTGAAAGATTGCTCAATATTACAATAGCTCCTAGTCAATTGACGAATTTACGGTTTCAGAAGAATATTTTGCTTTTCATTAACCAGTTGGTAACCTTTAAATTATCACATCCTCTTATTAAAAAGACTTGTAACGGATTGTTTGGTATTACTATTTGGTCGAACTTGCATAATTATCAAAAAATGCTTGATAGTCACGATCTAAACGAGGAATTTCATCAAAAACAGATGATAATTCAGGATTGCGACGATAATTCTACAAAGTCTTATTCAATATTAAAGCAAAGATGGGCTTTCACGGTCCTAACAAACTATATGTCATCGGTAACAACAGGAGAAATGATAAAACATTTTGAATTTATCGACTACCTGGAGAGTTTGATTCAATTTCTTATTTCTTGCGTGAGCCAGCTACCAATACGAAATTATTTCAATTCGTTATTGAAAGGTATACAATTTCTTTCGTGCTTTCACGTAATCGATGATAAGAATAAGAGGTTATTGGAATTTGTTAAAGTTTTAAAACATTTCATGTACTATCCTATTAATGATTTCACGGGAGAAGAATATCTCGAGGGAACTAAATACCAAGAGAACTTTTATGACCTACAAAAAATTATATTTGAGAAGTTCAGCAGTTCACCACAAGAAAAAATAAGTAAGTTTGTTTTGGTCCCTTCAGTTTATAATTACTCGCATGAGAAATTAGAAGAATTTCTTTCCAATTTTGTACTCGATGAGTTGGTTGCCATTGCAGACAAACTCGAAATCATAGATCACATTCCAAATGACTTCAGGAATAAAGGATTTATAACTAGTGCAATTGCAAATGAAGTATTTACGCCTGAATATAATGTCAAAGGTCTAAGTCAACTAGTAAACAACTACACTGAAGTTGATATAATTGATGATTTTAATGATATATACAACAATGAAAAATTATTTCAACCAACTCCTTTGCCACAAATTTATAATACGCAATACTTATGTTTGGCGGACTACGTTATCAGAGAAGTTGTCAATTTAACCACAGATATAAAGAGATTAGCTAATAATCACATTATACAAGTGTTAGAACGTCTAAAGTTATCGGTAGATCCACAGAGTAAATTAAGGATAAAAGGTACCAGTAAATACTTTTCAAAAATTGATTCGTTAAATGTTTTTGAAAAATCAACTGCTGAGTTAATCATTTCCAATAGCAAGGACTTACAAGATAATATAGGTGATTATATTCTATTGATACAATTGATCAAGCCAAATAAATACTCATCACGTCAAAGAATGGTCAAGTACGGCTTAAATATAGTACGGCTCAAGAAAATTTTACAGGTTGACGGTAAAAGTAAGCAGAAAAGTATACTTATCGATTGGAACGAGGACCTTGAATTAAGTGATCGCTTCAATTACATTATACGATTACCTGCGGAAAAAAGTTCTCTTGATAAACTATTCGTCATCGATAATGATATTGAAGTCACTGATATTAGGTTACCTGATTATCTCACTGATCTATTCTTGGGAATAGATAAACCAACATCAGCACATTTTAAATCCCAACAGGATAGGCCATATAAATTAAAACTAGATTGCATGAATACTAGCCAATTGAAAAATACACTTGAAGTCGAGAATAGTAATAAGCGACGCAAAGGTAATAACAGTCAAGCTCGTGCAGACCCACCGTATTTGTTAAAATTCAATGAGCATGACGACAAGGTAACGGTGGAATCAATCATTGGTCAGCAATCAACTTATAAATTAAATGATGAGCAAGCACAGTGTATAATACCAAGCGTTAGTACTGGGATAAATATCATAGATGCCCCACAAAATTCAGATGGCGACCTCTTGCAAGCAATAACTTATAATTTACAATTGAATTTTCCCAAGGAAAGAACATTGATTCTTTGTCCCAATGATGTATATTTATGCCAATCTGAAATCGAATTAACAAGGTCCCTTAAGGTTTATGGAGATAATACGAAGTACAATGAGAAGATAAACCAGCTATTTGATTCTATAAAAATAAAATTGGAGCAAGCGGAAATATTATCAGAGTATGTTGGCCTTAAGGATATGGGGTTTGGCCAAACCTGCGACAATGCTCTATTGTTATTTTCAAAGATTAAACAGGAATGGGACAGCTTTTTAAATTCCGTCAAGAATGATAGACTGCAAATTACAAGTTACCCATTCAAAGAATACTCTAAGATAGTGTTGGGAAATACATTCGAAAGTGATTTGCAGAAAATAGTAGGTTCGTATAAAGAAATTGCACAAGTATTTCAAGATATCCAAAATCTAGCGCCCCTCGTAAAACTTCAGAATAAGAGAGACGAGCTTATTAAGTTTCTCATCCACAAGTATTGCGATTATATACTTGCCACGCCAGAGACATTGATAAGTCAAAGGGTTTACCAGACGAAATTTGATAGCATTGTTTGTATTGGAGAAGACATCTCCCAGCTCAATTGGTTGTTACCAATGATCAACAATGCCTATTTGAGAAGGATTATTATTTTAGGAGATTTTTCACGTAGCAATAAGTCAAGATGGAGATATTTGGGTATTCCACCACTTAAATTGCGGAAGGTGCCTGTAAGAAAGGAGTTCTTACAATATTACAACGACCAATATAATAATGAGTTGGTTAGCGTATATACCGGTGCAGCAGCTAACGGGGGATTCAAAGAGACTCATCAAATTATTACTGTGGACGTAGAGTCAAATGAGTCGATGCGTGTGAACGAAGCCGAGTACTCAGTCGCATTATACCAATATATGAGATTATTAGGCTATCCGGCGCACAAAATATCTATTATCGCCATGACTGCCTACCAAAAGGTTCTCATAGAGGAGATCTTAAGTATCAAATGTGGCGACTCTGAATCAAGCGACTCATCACATTTTAAGTTTGGGTGGCCCACTGTTGAATTGGACGACTTTTGCAACGCCAATGCCTACTTAATTGTATCTGCTTTTGGTCACAGATATCCCAAATTGAAATGTTTAGCTAGCGCTACGAGCGGTCTTTATATCGTGGGAAACTATACTCACGATTCGTTCCCCAAGCATGATCTCACGGTGGTCAATGGTGAATTGTACAACAAGTTAATCAAGAGAGATTCAAAGCACCTATACGAAATAGTAGGCTATGACCATTTGAGACAGTACGTCGATCAGATGACTACCATGAGAATGAGTGCAGCAAAATAGCATATCTATGTACCATCAATATGTAATTGTGTGTTAATTATAAATAACTGCAGCTTATGCATTTCAATACACTTCGTAACCTTAATCGATATGTAATGTCTTCCTGATTGTAATGTGAATTTCATCGAGAACTCGTAACCCTTAACAAAGGTTAATGGTGTGTTCGAACTAAACCATATTTTGATACACAACCTAAACCCTGAAGCTTAACCCTACTTAATACGGCTCTCTGCCCAAGTTTCACCCCTTGTTTAGTTTTGCCCTCGATTCTCATTTCTTGTGTCGGCTATTCCTTCTAAGTCCTACTTTTAACCGCAATAAGTCTTACAGCATTCTTACTTATCACCACCAGTGCCGCCCATGGCTGCAATAATCGAATGGCACCGGTACCACCTTCGGACCTAAATTTTATAACTTCCCGAAATACCGCCGATCGTCACGTTACTGCTGACATTATCTAACCCCAAATCGCGCTTATTCTCCTAGCCTACGGCAATCAATCTATACACCCATATACACGCGGTACTTAGTTATCTTTTGCCTTATCTCCATTACATAAGCAAAATCAAGTCAGAAATTTGTTTACACAAAACCAGAAAAAAATTTATCGTCAATTTTCATTATCCCTCGAATAAGATAAAGAAATTTTTCACTACTAGCAGGTCTGATAAAGATTGATAACAAAAATTGATTATACTGATTCTAGAGAAATCATAAATATACTACCTAGACTTTTTGATCTATAACAGTTATTAAATTTAGACGCAGCTAGTACCGAGTGATCGAATTATAGGTCGAATTTGCGTACTGTTTATCACTATCGATAAAGAAAATTTTTCATTATCTGACGTTCACTATAAAATTTTTTTTTTGGGATAAGCTTGAGTATAGAAGAATACTGAAGATAATAAATATCCTAAATACAATACGATTGAATTAAACCAGATCGCTACCTGCTAAATTCGAACTGAAAAGTTGTTCGGAGACTAATTGTTTATTTACATTTTTTGTTGATATTCGAATATACCAAGAAGTAATAGAAAATATCTAAAATGAGTGAGATCCAGCAACAGCTTCCAGTTCCAACGCCAATTGAGGCTAATCCGGTGCACCCTAATGCTAAAACTACCACGCATGTGAACAATGGAACGACAACTACTAAAACCAACATAACAAGTCCAGTGTGTCGTAATTGTAAAACACAAACTACGCCGCTTTGGAGAAGAGACGAAACTGGCCAGGTATTGTGCAATGCGTGTGGGTTGTTTTTGAAGTTACACGGTCGTCCTAGACCGATATCATTGAAGACTGATACCATTAAATCCAGAAATAGAATCAAGCAGGCCAACCCATCGAAGACATCGAATCCAAACACCCCAGAATTGAAATCCAAGGATGCTAGAAGTGGTTCTGTTGGTAGTGGAAAGAAATCACCAAAGTTGAAGAAAAAGTCAGTTAATGGTGAAGTGAAGACTGATTCTGGAGACACCACGCCTTTATTACCTCCAACTTCCTCGACTATGAGAATGCAACACTCTAGTCTGATTTTTCCCCCTCCGATTAACTCAATTCACCATTTGCCTAGCCATTTAGCTAACCAGACACAACCATTACATTATCCTTCTTCTACGCCAACACACTTTGCTCCAGGTTTACAAAGAATCACATCTCCATTATTGTTGTCTACTACTTCTTCCCTTTCGAATGCTAGATCTTCTTCCAATTCATCTTCTAATTTGAATACAATGACCCCTGTGAATAGAGAAAATAGCACTGTTAATCTCAGCGTTGCACAGGCTGCTGGTGCATTAGAGAACATGTCCAATGAACTAGGGCCAAGTGCAACTTTCAAATATTCATCGTCTAGTAAATCTCAAGGTACATCTTTAATGAACAGTGAGACTTCTTCAACTGACGATAACATCAAGAAGGAAACAAAGAGTTTTTCTACACCATCATCAGCTTTGAATGTTACTTCCAATACAATGCCACCTAAATTGCCTGCATTAGGTTCAAATTCGAATGGTTCAAATAAAAATGTTTCGTCTCCTTCTTTTGGTCCCCAATTCCATTTGCAGCAATCCCAATCTCAACCTCAGTCTCAAACTCAATCACAATCACAATCTCCGGCTCAATCACAATTATCTCAACAGCCTACACCGTCATCCTCTACATCAAGACAACAATCTCCGGTGATAGCGGCTACCTCGTTACCGCCAATCCAACAACTTTCGTCTCATATTAATAAGACATCGTTGCCAAACTTCCAAAATAGTTTCAGCGGCTATAATAATCAGCATAACCCTGATCAGAATCAAAACTTTCAACCACCACCTGGTGGAAACTCTAATAATAGTAATCCTGGCAATAATAATAACAATAACAACAACAACAATAATAATAATAATAATAATAATGGCAATAATAACGGCAATAATGACGAGAATTCCAATTCTAATTCCAGTGAAGTAACCCTCTTAAAAACAAGAATTTCAGAGTTAGAATTAGTTAATGACTTGTACAGAACTAGAATAATGGAGTTGGAAGCAATGGAGCAAGCTGCAAGGTTAAGAGAAATATCTATGAGAAAACGGTTAGATGACTATTATAACTTAAAAGATTATTCTATACCTCCGTTTAAAAGAGAGAACGAAGAGGAGCAAACCAACAGTAACAAAAAGACCAAAGTTGATAATTGATCTTTTTCTTTCCACTATAATGTATGAATTATGAATCGATGTATTTTTAGTTGGGTATTTTGTGACGTTAATTATTGCTTCTAATCTGGTTTTATTTGCCGATCAATCGTCTGTGAATATCAACTTTTCTTTGTACTATTTATGTGTGTACATTCCACTGTATAATTTAGTTATTTTTAACAATGTAATATAAAAGATTGATTAGAAATTGTGACCCAATTTACGCTAAAGAAAATACCGTAGATAAGCTAGTAAGATGTATTTCGTCTATTGTAAATTAAAAAACAACACTTAAAATATAAGCAACGAAATAATGATATCTACGACTTTATATATTTGACCGCAAAACTGAAGCGATCAAGAATTAGAGCAGGCTTAGCGAGAGTAGTAATGGGATCACGTACGGACATCAGGTTCTTCTCTTCCCAAAAATTCATTGAATTTTAATAATTCTAAGACAAACTTAATATCCTGCGACAAGTAATCATCAACCTTGGTTTGATACGTAGATGCGTCAGAAGAATGCTTTTCTAAGTACAATCTGACTGTAGCACCTGATGAGCCAGTACCCGATAATCTAACAATAAATCTCAATCCATTTTCGAATTTGACAAACAAACCTTGATTCGTTGAAACAGATCCGTCTAAATCGGTATATGAGAAGTTATCGCCTTCCGAAACGACATATCCATCTGCTAATTTTGTACCCTTTGGACTATCTTCGACAATCGAAGTCAATAATTCAATAATTTTATTAGCTCCCTTACTAGAAACGTTCTCAAAATCATATCTTGTGAAGAATGTCCTACCATACTTCTCCCAGAAAGAATTTTGAACTATCTCCACACTAGTCTTCTTGTCCGGGTTCTTTTTATCGAAGTCAGCAAGAACATTCAACCATGCAATAATGGCCCATAAACCATCCTTTTCTCTAATGTGATCAGAACCGGTACCGAAACTTTCTTCACCACAGATGGATAACTTTTTAGCATCAAATAAATTACAGAAGAATTTCCACCCAGTTGGTACCTCGTAAATATTTAAGCCCTTGTCCTTTGCTACTAAGTCCAATGCGCCGGAAGTTGGCATAGATCTTGCTAATCCATGAACTCCGTTTCTAGCAAAATATGGTATAGCATCAGCATATTCAGCAATAATTGCAACTGAGTCACCAGGAGAAACAAAAGTTCCAGCACCGTAAATCATATTTCTATCACCATCACCATCAGAAGCGGCACCAAATGCAATACTTTCTTTGTCGACTCTATCCACCAATCCCTTTGCATAAGTTAAGTTTGGATCTGGATGTAATCCTCCAAAATCTGGTAATGATTGGCAGTTTTGTACAGACGAAGATGGCAAACCCAATTCTTCCACGAAAATCTTTTGGCCATAAGGAGCTGTGACACCATTCATTGCATCAAAAAGTAACTTGAATCCTTGCTTCTCGGTGGCATCATTAAGGAACTTTTTAATTGCCGTAAAGTCAAATGTATCTTTCAACATCTCCACATAATCCTTAGTAGAGTCAATTATTTCGACTTCAATTGGACCAGTTTTCAAAGAGCCAATTTTACTTAAATCAAACTCAGGTAATGCGACTATCTTATAATCATCAAGGGCCTTGGAAACATCAAAAATCTTGTTAGTGACAGATTCGGGTGCGGGACCTCCATTGGCCAAGTTGTACTTGATACCAAGATCGTTGTTTGGACCACCAGGGTTATGCGATGCAGTTAAAATGATACCTCCGGTGGCTCCCCTGATTCTAATAACGTGTGACGTAGCGGGGGTGGACAAAATACCATTTTGTCCAACAATCAATTTTTTAATACCATTAGCAGCAGAAATCTTGATAATCAATTGAATGACAGTATCATTGTAATAACGACCATCACCACCAATAACTAAGGTGGATCCCTCCTTTCCTTCTGGAATTGAGTCTAAGATTGCTTGAATGAAATTCTCCGTATAATTTGGTTGCTGGAAAACTTGAACCTTTTTCCTCAAACCTGAGGTACCAGGTTTTTGATCTTGAAATGGTTTGGTCGGGACAGTTTGAATTGATTCAGACATGTTTACAATTGGCTATACTAATTAATCAATGTGTGAGTTTTATAAATCAAATTATTATTGGTTTGCTGGAACACCCACTTTTGAATAAAAGGGCGTGCTTTTTGTGTCACATGAAATTTCGTCGTAAAATACATTCATTTTCCTAACCTACATAACTATATAAATCTATTTCATGTCATGGTGGGTTATTTGTTAACAACTTGGTTCATTGCATCTGCCAAATAATCAACGTTGTTGTCGTTGATACCAGAAATAGAGAATCTACCGTCTTCAGTAGCGTAAACAGAGTACTTTTCTCTCAATTCAATAACTTGTTCAGCTGATAAACCAGTGTAGACGAACATACCTCTTTGTTTTAATAAGTGGTCCCAATTGTAGTTGGACTTATCCAATTTCTCATATAACTTGGTTCTAACGGTGTTCAATCTGGAAACAACTTGGTCCAAATCCCTTAACCAAGCGTTGTACAAGGATTCGTCAGCAAAGATGGTTTCCACGATCTTGGAACCGTGAATTGGTGGCGACGAGTAGATTGGTCTGATTAATTTCTTCAATTGAGATTCAATGGCAGTGGAATGTTCAGCAGATTCGGTGACAATGGAGATGGAACCGGTTCTTTCACCGTACAAACCCATATTCTTAGCGAAAGATTGGCATAAAGCGTAAGTGGAGATATCACCATTAACGACTAATTCATTCAATCTACGGATCAAACCAATGTCCTTGTATGGGTTACCAGAGGCGAACCCCTGGTAGGCCATATCAATCAATGGGAATAATTGCTTTTGTTGGACAATTGACAAGACTTCGTCCCATTGCTCGGATGTCAAGTCCATACCAGTGGGGTTGTGACAACAAGCGTGCAACAAGACCACGGATCCTTCTTCAGCGTTAGACAACGATTGCTTCAACTTATCGTAGTCCAAGTTGTTGATTTCCTTATTGTAGTAATCGTAGTATTCGGTACTCATACCAGCATCAGTGAAAACAGCAATGTGGTTGGCCCAGGTTGGCTTTGGCACGTATACTTTCTTGGCAGTGTTGAATCTGTTTAAGAAATCGGCAATAACCCTTAAAGAACCGGTACCAGAGATAGTTTGACTCGTAACGATTCTGTTTTCGTTAATCAATCTAGCCCCATTCGCATCCTTACCACTGTTGTTAAAAATAAAGTTTCTGACCACTTTCTGGAAGTTCTTGTTACCAATAATACCAGTGTACTCCTTTTCGGTTTCTGTGTCTAATAATTTGGCCTCAGCATTCTTGACGGATTCAAACACAATTGGCTTACCAGAGTTGTCTCTGTATGCACCAACTCCCAAATTGATTTTTTTGGTGTTGGAATCCTTAACAAATGCTTCGGTAATACCCAAGATTTTATCCGGTGGTGCTAATGGAATATCGTTCCATTTGCAAGCCCTGTTCATCACAGAAAATTGTCTGCAATTTGGTATGCGCTTCAATTGTACCCTTGATAACATATTTAGTGTTTTATTATTAGTATACGAACTATAGATTCTTTACAGTACAACCACGACCCAATTTCCCTTTTTTTTTCCTAGATTCAAGAATCGTTCCCTATATATACAAGGTTTTCCCGCTCACGGAAGAAAAAATTTCGAAGGTGGGGTTTACATACATACATTAGACCTTCATTACCATTGACTCAAACACGTCAATCATTCCGAGGACGTTAGTGAGAAACTGGGCCAATCGCAGTGAGTCATCGGACGATCGGATGCATATGATTCACGTACAAGAAATTGTCCACTGGAAAGCATCCTGAACTATTTCTTCGGCGTTTGTGGCAAGAAGACCACTATTTGGTGTTTGTGGATGGGTCGTCTACCGTTTAAAGTCGGAATCAATTATTGTGGTTCGAATTACTGTTTGTGGTTATGTGTTCGGCCCTAGTATAAGCGGAGAGATCGGTGTTTAATATGGAAAGATTATTGTTAGCGAGGCGGTTTTGTGGCGAGATGAGATGCATATTTATGTCCCAGAATTATGCGGTAATAAATATAGTAGGGACATGGTAATAGGAATTCGCAAGGAAAAAGACGGGTGGACGTTGGTTGATATGGGCGGAGAATGAGGAGTATTATTGGCGGCTTGTTTTGGATAACGGTGAGTATATTAGGACGCAAATTGCGTGTTCGGAATTTTTATACGAAAAAGGTACGAACAACATTACATAATTCGCCGAGTATATTATTTTTCTTCCTAGTTGCAGCAATATAGTTTAATTAGACGTTCTGTAGTTTAGCGGGATAGACAAAAGTAGTATTTGAGAATTCAGTGGAGATTGAGATTGAGTGGCCCTTTCTCCTTATAAATTTTGTTTCTTAAGTACGAGAAGAAGGTCGGGTTACCTGATTTGACGCTCAGGAGCCGATTTGGCTACAGAACAAAATTTAGCGTTTACACCAACTGAAGCGTTTGTATTCATCTATATATTTATTGTAGACACGATATCATTATGATTTACTGGGTGCGTTATCTTGGACGACGTAAATTACATTTCTCAATTACAAGGGAGTTATCATAAAGCGTATATAACATGCAATCTAATTAACTATATCATAAAGCGTATACAAGATAGATCGCCTCAAGGGAGATCGAATTATTCTATTAGCGAGTTCTATTTTATTATTATATTGTATTCGTCCGCGAAAGTAGCTTATACTTGTTGGTCTTGAGGTTTGGCTTCAGCAGCGTATCCTGAAGAATGCACCATTTCTTCCTTGGTTGGTGGAACCCATTTAGATGACTTCCATGGGGCAATGCCTTGGGCGTACAATTCATCGACTTCTTCTAAAGTCAATCCCTTAGTTTCAACAACAAAGAAGTAAACGTAGAAGAACGAGAATAACAAACATCCAGTGAAAACAAAACCGTAGTAGAAGTGGATAGCTGAGGTGATGAATGGAGTGAAGAAAGATATCAAGAAACCCCAAATCCAGTTAGCAGCGGTGGCAACAGACATGGCCTTGGATCTAATTCTCAATGGGTATGTTTCGGAAATGATACAGTAGACACCACCAGCCCAGGTCGATGCGAAGAAGAAAATGTATAAAGTAGTAATGAAAATCATCGCATCCCCAGTTGGAACCGAAGTTGGACCATCGTAGCCATCAATGTATAAATTTGTAACACCCAAAATTGAGTAGATGATGAAGCAAACAAACATACAGACGGAACCAGTTAACAAACATAATCTTCTACCGAATCTTTCAATTGTGTAGATACCGAGGAATGTAGATGCAAAGTTAACAACACCTAAGACAATGGATGTTTGGAAAGAGTCAGTCATACCGACAGCTTGGAAAATAGTAGTACCATAGTAGAAGAAATAGTTGTCACCAGTCAATTGTTGTAAAGATTGTAACATAATACCCATAATAACTCTGCGCAAGATTCTTGGCTTACCAGTAACCAATTCGGTCCAAGAGGCAGAACCAGCTAAATTTTCTCTTTCAATACCTGCTTGAATCAATTGAACTTCGGTGTAGACAGCAGGGTCTTCGGGGGATACCTTGTTCGACCTACCAATCGATTTCTTAGCTTCTTCAATCTTATTCTTGACAACTAAGTATCTTGGTGATTCTGGCATACAAACCATACCAATAACCAACATGATAGCCCAAGCAAAACATAAACCTAATGGAATTCTCCATTGCCTAGAGTCGGTGTATGTCTTGGTACCATACGTGGTACAGTAACCTAAGAAAATACCTAAAGTAATACATAATTGGAAACAACACACTAAAGTACCTCTTAAGGTTTTAGGTGCTGATTCACCAATGAATAATGGCGATAAGACAGAAACGGTACCAACAGCTAAACCGGCAATAGCTCTACCGACAACGATTTGATACCACTTGTCAGAAGCAGAGATTTGCACAATTATACCAACCACATAAATAATCATGGAAAACATAAGACCAATTCTTCTACCATAAACATCAGCAATCTTAGATAAGAAAATACCACCAACAGCACAACCAACATTAAAAATAGCGACAATCAAACCAGTTCTTACATTAGATAAGAAGTATTCACCTTCTGCATTAAGTTCACCAAATCTTTCCAAGTAATCGCTCATGTTAACGAAACCTGAGATAGTACCAGTATCGAAACCGAAAACGAAACCACCAAATGCAACCAATACACAGAAAAAGGAAATTAAGAAGTAATCCTTAGCTGATTTTTCTGGTAATGTAGGTAACTGATCGACAATTTCATCTTCATCTAAACCGTCTAACTTGTGTTGTTCTTCTTTCTCTAAACCAGAATGGTTAGAAACTGGGGTTTGTACCCCAGAACTATACTCTTCTTGAGACATGATATTTGATTTCTAAATTAAATAAATAATTGAACACAAGAAAAGAAATCTGTACTTACAAGAGGGAATAGCCACTTATTTATACTTTCTACCATTAGGGCATAACAGATTCTTAAGACCTCCGGAAAAATATCAGGAAAAAATTTTATCCCGGCATGCAAGATTAATCCCATACACGCTCCAGTTTCTCCGTGTCATGCCCCGGAAAAACTCAAGTTGCCCCACTTGCCCATAAAAATGCCGGTGCGGAACAATACCATACCAGGGCTGATTATTCAGCTCGCGAAAAGGCGAATTAACATCCAGTTTCTTCATGCAACTCAAAACATTGTTCTAAACCATTATTAAATTGAGATGTTTTGAGACGAGGATTTATTGGAGAAAAATGACGGACACATTGTTTTTGATCGGCTGCATCTACTTAAATGTTCCGACTTATTTTTATATACGAATCTAGCTAGGTATTCAAAATCTATTATTTTGGCATAAACTTGGTTAGGTGGGTTCCATGTTCATTCTAATGTATTTGCTTGTATGAAGCGGGAAAATGAGAATCAAAAATGAGCTGATGAACAAATGAATTCAAGTCAACGCTAGTAGTCGGAAAATTCTTCCTGCGGGTGTCATTTTAGTGACGATCGCGGATTATTTGAAATTTTCCGGTGCATAAAATTTCTGTCACCCGATGGCCGAAATAACTGCAAGTTGACAAGAATCGTACTTGCCGTGACTCTTCGAGTAACACGAATCGTAATTTTTAAATAGTCTTACGATATATAATATCATGGCGTACATAAAATGACGTTATATTACCTCGCTCCAGTATATACATTACTGTTATTTAACAACTAAATGTACTTCAACAATCTACTCCTTGTTGTTTATTAGTAACATTAAAATCATGCAACATTCGTATTTAACACACTTCAGTCGAGCGTTATACAAAAATTATTTTTATTTGAACCTGCCGTCACCTCTCGTTTGGCAATTCTTTCACCACCTTTTAATTTGCCCTCCCAATCAAATAACCAATAGGCGACTTTTTTTGCAGCGTAGTAGCACGTTTGTCGAAACCCCAAGTTTGACATTATTTTATTTAATATTTCATTATTGAAGTATCTTGAATTTGCAATACAAGGCAATGGAAGAACTAAAAATAAGCTGCTTAGCGAGCTTGATGATTTGGGTGCTTTCAAGAATTGGGTGATTCGTTTTAACATATCACCTCGTTCTCTTGGAGATGGTACAAAATTCAATACAAGGGAGCATGATATGATATTGAATTTTTCCTGGTTCGTTTTGGGCAATGGCCTCATCATGAAGTCTTGCTCCAAAATTAAATGATTTTGTGAATTTAAATCAATCTTTACAACTTCTTCAAATATGCCACTAGTAGAAATTACATTTCTTGGACTTAAACAACCAATTTCTAACGCATTTAACTCTTGATTTAGTTTCGTGCTGTACGAATAATTCTCGTCCCTCAACCATTCAATCAATTTTTTCAGCGAGTCACCACCCCTCTTGTTGTTTTGTCCTTGTGTGGACGCCGACTGGTATGCTTCAATCCCTCCTCGTTTGTCTGATTCCGAATCAATTTCAGCTAATTTCATGATTAACCTTTCTGTAGTAAGCTGCTCATCAATTCTAATCAAGTCGTTGTCTGCATATTTAGAAGGAACCTTAAATGAATTATATTTCGCTTCGTATTTAGAAAATAGCTGGGGGAAATAACTTTTAATCTGTTGCTTATATGTATCTGTATTTAGCTTATCTCCTGGTATAATTAGCAGTTCATTCAATTTACTGACAATAGAATGTCTATTCTTTTGTAACACATGAAACCTTCTTATCAATCTTCGAGCTTCTTTGGGCTTCAAAGACTTAGGTCTAGTCTTTTCGCCTAATATTGTATGAGGCCTTCTCAAAAGTCCTTGCTTCCTCTGTTTAATAGCCATGTCAACTATTACGAATATATCTTTAAGGTAACTAAATTTTACGGTGTAATATATTATTTGTATGCAGGAAACTGAAAAAATCAAGATGAGCTACATAATTAGATATTTTTTGTAAGTGAAGTTATTTAAGGGAACAGTCACGAAGAACAATGAAAGTTTCAAAAGATAAGAGTAAGAAAGGAGTCAAGCCAAAGTCAAAGACTTCTAGAAAGCCTTTGTCATTAAAACAAAAATTACAAAGGGAGTCTAAAATCGTAAAGGTTGATAACTTAAACTGGAAAGCAGTCGATATACCTGACAATTTAGATGATTATCAAGGATTCTATGGATTAGAGGAAATTGACGGTGTCGATGTTAAAGTAAGTGGCGGCAATGTCGAGTTTGTCGTTAAAGATAATTCTAAAGTGATGAACAGTGATCATGAAGAGGATGATGAGGATGTTCATGATGACGAGGATGTCAACGATGATGTGGACATTGAAAACGACGCGGATGATACTAATGAAAGCGATAAGGAAGATGACTTCAAAGGATTTGATGACGATAATGTGATTAATGAGGATGATCAAATGGATATTGAAAGTAATAAATCTAAAACGGTAGTTAAGCCAAAAAATGAGAAAGTTGCAAAGAAGGATGCTTTATTAGAAAGTGCATTCAAGAATGTTGATTTGACTCTACCAGATGATAATGAGGCTAATTTGCCATATTGGGATGATTTATCATTAAGTTCATTTACATTAAATGGATTATCAGCTTTGAAGTATGAGAAGCCAACTGCAATTCAGAAAAGAACGATTCCTCTTGCCATTGAAGGAAAAGATGTTATTGGTAAAGCAATTACTGGTTCAGGTAAGACTCTTGCTTATGGGATACCAATATTAGAACGTCATTTACAGAAAATGTCGAAAGCTAATCAAAGTAAGAAGAAGGTCATAAATCCGCCAACTGGAATAATTTTTGCTCCTACTAGAGAATTGGCGCATCAAGTCGTAGACCATTTGAATAAACTTGCCAAATATACTCCATTATCACAACATGGTATAGTGAGTATTACTGGTGGTCTTTCTATTCAAAAACAAGAAAGGTTATTGTCTCATGGCCCGGGTATAGTTGTGGCGACCCCTGGAAGATTCTTAGAATTACTACAAAAGGATATGACGTTAGTCCAACGATTATCATGTACTGATATAGTTGTGTTAGATGAAGCTGATAGGTTATTACAAGATGGACATTTTGATGAATTCGTAAAGATATTAGAGTTATTCGGAAAACACAGACCTAGGGATAATAAAGAACTAGAATGGAAATGGCAGACATTAGTTTTTAGTGCAACTTTTTCAAGAGATTTATTTGGTAAATTAGATAAGCACCTGAAAAGTAGTAAAAATAAAGAAGAAATGGGCAGCTCTTTGATTGATAATGATGAAATTTTACAATTATTAAACGATAAATTGAAATTCAAAGACTCGAAGCCAACCTTAGTTGATGCAAATCCAAAAGAAATTGTTGCAGGACAAATTACAGAGGCTTTGGTTGAATGTGGACCTACTGAAAGAGACTTGTATTTGTATTATTTCCTTTTATTATATCCAGGGTCAACATTAGTATTTGCAAATTCTATTGATTCGGTTAAGAGATTAGCCCCTTTTTTGAATAACTTGAAAGTACCAACATTTTCGATTCATTCATCAATGATCCAAAAGCAAAGATTAAGGACTTTAGAGAGATTCAAGGAGGCCAGTACAAAAAACTCTACCGCAGTTTTAATAGCATCAGATGTGGCAGCTAGAGGATTGGATATTCCAAATATTGATCATGTTGCTCATTACCATTTACCAAGGTCTGCCGATGTATATATTCATAGATCTGGTAGAACTGGAAGAGCTGGAAAAGAGGGTGTTTCTATTATGTTCTGTTCACCTCAGGAAGCGTCTGGTCCGTTAAGAAAATTAAGGAAATTAGTTGCAAATAATACAAAGAATAGAACACGCTTAAACGCCCATAACGATGTTAAGTTGCTTCCACTTGAAATGGACCTTGTTTCGCAAATTAAACCAAGAGTAACACTTGCTTCAAAGTTAGCTGATGCTGAGAGATCTTCCTCGTCTACTAGAAAAGAAGATAACTGGGTTCATGAAGCAGCAGAAGAATTAGGTGTTGACAATTTATCGGACATCGATAATTTTGAAGATGACTTTATCAAAAGACAAAGAAAGAGAAAAGAAAATAAGGCATTGACTAAGGATGAAGCACGAAGCTTAAGATTGGAATTGAATGACTTACTCTCCAAACAAATAAGAAAAAACTCAAGAAGATCATACTTAACGAGTGGATTGCAAAACTTGGCACATCAGATGGTAACTGGTAATACACATAAAGACGTGTTAGGACATGCTAGTGTCAATGCATTAGATGATTTAAGGACCAAGAAAGTCATTAAAAAGAAGCAAATTAAAACAAAGAAAGCAAAGGATAAGAAATAATTATTATTTAGATTTATATTGGTTTTACATTAAAAAATTATTTAGGATTCGAGATAATTTTCAAGTGGCATTAATAAAAATGAAAACCATGGCAAGAAAAGTTAAGAATACAAAAATGTACGAATTGTAATATACATACTTGAAGATAATTATTATCTATCTAAAGGAAGTCTTCATCATCATCATCATAATATTCATCCTCGTCAGATTCATCGGCTAATTGTTCGAAATTAACCTTATATCTTAACATAGCACCAATACCACCAAAACCTTGACAAAATTGGGCACCTTCGGACGATCTATCGGTAACAAATTCTAAATTGGCACCAAAATTTTTGTAGTTTTCAGCTAACCATTCCAAGAAAGATTCCTCTTTAACAGTCTCCATTTCAGTTCCCGTCTTCTTATCTAACATGTATGATTTATCTGGTAAGTCAGGGTTTGCATGAGCAATAACTTCGTTACCTTCAATATCTTTCAAAGTATAACGAATGATATTTAAATTTTCATAAACGATGATAATTTCACATGCACCTAAGTCCAAAGCTTTCAAGGTATCCTCAATACCGTAACAGAATTTACCAGTATCTTGAGAGATTTCATCGAAGTATTGATTCAACAATTTCTTTTCTTGCACAAACTTGACGTTAGCTAAGGTTTCAGCAGATAATTCAATGGCTTGGTTGAAACCATTTTCACCACCATAGGAAACATCGACAATCTTAATAACCTTAGCTTGCAATCTATTATCGAATAAATCGGACTTTGATAATTCGGTTTTGAAATCAGCAGAACCAGCCAAAATCAAACCCTTGACTGTAACCTTATCAGCACTTATGAAGTTTTGAACTGCAACTTCAGCGACTTTTCTCACATAATTGTGTCTTTTCTCTTCTCTTAAACGCGAAAAACGAAGGGCCGATTGACCACCTCTACCATGCTTCTTTGGTAAATCAACAGAAAATTTATGTAACACTTCTCTGGTATTACCACACACAGCACCAAATAAAGCACCATTACCATCCATAATAATAAAACCAAATCTATCGTCGTTTTCTAATAATTCAGACAATGCCTCAACGTGAAACTTATTGTCACACAAGTACAAAGATGTATTAATTGGCTTGAATGGTTCGAAATCAATATTCAACTTCTTTTCTTTACCTTCATCGGTTAAAACATCACCACAGTAAAGGACTAACCCGTTTCTCGGAACAGAATTATATAACTTTAATTTTTGTTGTGTAGATGTGATAGCTGATAACACAGACAATCTATTGACACGAGACTTGATATTGGATGCTGTACCGTACTCTTCTGTCAACATCTTCTGGATAAGCGAAACCTGGCCCTTTGGTGGAATAACCAACGAAATCATCGATGTACCATTACCTCTGGCTTGTTCCAAAGACTTGATCAACTTCTTGACCTTCCAGATCTCAATATTCTTTTCAGCTGCGTCTGCTTCTTGACTTGACATCTCTCAATATGCTCTATAATAACGATGCTAAACTATAAATCAACGATTAATTGTCTAGAGAAACAACCAAAAGCAATTTGGTAGAGTGTTCTATATGTCTTTGCGTCAAAAAAAAATTTGATTCTTATCACGTGAATTTTCAATCTGGTGCCGAAGTAAACGTTTGTGTCAATTGTGTAGTCGGCGTCTACCCTAAAAGAATCCGGATCGTTGGGAAGATATTGATAATACAGCTACCTAAGCGCTTGATCAAGAGAATATGGCGTCGCAATCAGCAGTGAATGATTTACACGATAACACGGTCGTAGCGGAGGTACCAAAACCACAGGAGCCAAATGTCAATTCTGAAGATTATGATTACGAAAACTCAGACTATGATTCAGACTCGGTATCCGAAATAAGCATTAACAAGAAAGAAAATTCAAGAAAACCAGGAGATAATGCATTCAGACAGCAGCGGTTAAAGGCGTACAATCCAGTGTTGACTGTTAAGACAGTGATACCCATATTGATTGGTATTGCTATCATTTTTGCTCCCTTGGGAGCTGCTATGTGGTACGCATCGCATAAGGTTCAGGATATGTCAATTGATTATTCACAATGTGAGAAGGAAGCGTCGTCGGATTACTGGCAAGAGATTCCGGAAGAATATATCACTCTTAATTTCAAAACTAAAGACAGAGACGTGTCGAAACCTCAGTGGAAGTTAGCTACCGATGAATCAGAACCATTTGAAGACGAGAGAAAAGTATGCAGATTACAGTTTGAAATTCCAAACGATTTAACGCCACCAATATACTTCTTTTACAGATTGGATAGGTTCCATGCCAACCACCGTCGTTATGCGAAATCGTTCAGTGAAGATCAAATCGAAGGAAAGGCGGCTTCAGTGGACACTATTAAGAATACGGTTGGGCAGAATTGTGAGCCTCTTTCGGTCAACGATGACGGTAAGAAGTATTATCCTTGTGGCTTGATTGCCAATAGTTTGTTTAACGATACCTTTACAACTACATTAAGTGGTGTCAACGGAACGTCGGATGACTATGAAATGACGGAAGAGGGAATCGCCTGGGCCAGTGACAAGAATAGATTCAAGAAGACCGAATACCACTATACGGATATTGTTCCTCCTCCAAATTGGTACAAGAAATACCCTAATGGCTACAACAAAACCAACGTCCCCGACATCTCTACGTGGTACCAATTCCAAAACTGGATGCATACGTCGGGATTACCTACTTTCAACAAATTAGCCCTTCGTAATGATGATGATACCTTGAAGTCAGGCACCTACGAAGTGTCCATTGGTTTACACTTCCCAGTCTTACCATACAATGGTAAGAAATTTATCTACATATCCCAAAGATCTGTCATGGGTGGTAAAAATGACTTTTTGGGAATAAGTTGGATGGTAGGTGGTGCTCTCTGCTTCGTGTTGGGGTTAGCGTTATTGATTGTAAATACCATTAAGCCAAGACGAACTGGTGATGTAAACTTGCTTAGTTGGAATAGAGAGCAATTCGCCAAAGATGAAAGAGAAGAATCATCGCTTGCAAACGTTGAGAAAGATTAAACATTAGTAAGCTGTATATTCATTTAGTTCAAGTTTTGTATATTAATTCAAGTAGTTTACTTAGGAAGCCATTGCATCTACATATCCTGTATAATATAACTCCGTTATTATTACTAATTTTTAGCCGAATCGTGCAGCGGTGTTGCTATTCCATATATATATATATGGAAGATAATACCATTTCAATTTTATAATTAGGATAGTACAATTAATTAAAATCCAATTAATCAAAGAATGTCTATCCCATCAAGTTATAAGCAAATTGTTTTAAACAATGCACCAAGTAAAGAAGTTAACTTAAAATACGGTGAAGAATCATCTACTTTCAGAATTGAGCAAGCATCCATTGATGAGAACTCGGTTAAGGACGGGGAAGTGGTTGTTAAAATCTTATACCTTTCTAACGATCCTACTCAAAGAGGATGGATGCAAAAGGGTGTCGATGCGAAGAGAATGTACGCACCACCAATCTTAGAGAATGACCCAGTCACAGCCTTAGGGTTAGGTGAAATTGTGTTTTCTAAATCGAGCAAACATTCCGTTGGTGACAAGGTTACCGGACGTTTCTCATGGCAAGAATACGTGGTTGTGAATGAACAAAGTATTTTCACAACCATTGATGAATCGGCAGGCTTGCCTTTGACTTCATATTTATCTTCTGTTGGTATGACTGGTTTGACTGCATATTTCGGGGTCACCAAGATCGGTGAATTGAAGAAAGGACAAACCATTGTTATTTCAGCTGCTTCTGGTGCCACTGGATCTATGTGTGTTCAAATTGCAAAACATATCGTAGGAGCTTCCAAGGTTATTGGTATTTCTGGATCCGCTGAAAAATGTAAGTGGGTTGAATCTCTCGGTGCTGATGCATGTGTTAATTATAACGATGCAGACTATCAAAAACAATTATCAGATATTATTGGTGATGAATTTGTCGATGTTTATTATGATAATGTTGGAGGTGAAATTTTGAGCTTCATGCTTTCTAAAGTCAAACCATTCGGTCATGTTGTTGCATGTGGTTCGATTGCCGGTTACAATGACAGAGAAAAGAGCAATGTCACTAGCTGGTTTGAAATTATTACAAATCGTCTTACTGTTCGTGGTTTCATCATTCTTGATTTTGTCAAAGATTATGCCGAAGGTGTTAGTGCAATTGTTGGTGCAATCAAGGAAGGTAAAATTAAGATTACCGAAGGTACATCTGTAGTTGATTTAACTAACGAAAAGGACGTTTTAGCCAAGGTTCCAGAAACATGGAGCTTGTTATTTGGTAGCAATAAGCCAAATGGTAAGTTAATCACAAAGATTGCTTAAGTTTAAATAGTCTAAAAGTCTAAAAGTTTACTCTCGATAATTTTATATTTTATTTCAATATATCAATTGGTTTAAATTCTTCTATTGCGTTTCAATTTACTTTTCAAAGCTGCAGCTAATTTGCCTATTGTGATGCGTTTTGATATATTAGTAGCAAAATGCCATTAACTCAAATTGGTGTACTCAGCACGCTTCCGTAGAAAGATCCACGTAAATGCTAGTCTTGAGATATTAACGAGGTTCGATCTAGTTTCGGTTAACATAATATCGCCATGGGTATAGGGGCACCCTGAAATTGTTCATCTCAAATTATATGTCAGCATAAATGTCTTGTATATTAGTAACTCCGAAGCTCTTACTGATTTTCGGCCGGTTCCTGCAGATTTCTTGCTTCTATATTAATAGCTACTAATTGATTACATTTCTTCTCCCTTTCACTACTATGAATAACGATGACTTTCCCATCAAGATACAAGAAAATCGTCTTAAATGATGCACCAAGTAAAGAAGTTAACTTGAAATATGGTGATGAATCATCCACGTTCAGAATTGAAGAAATAACTTTAGATAAGGACGCAGTTAAAGATGGGCAGGTGATTATTAAGATGTTGTACTTTTCTAACGATCCGGCCCAAAAAGGATGGATGCAAAAGGGACTTGATTCAGAAAGAATGTACTTGCGAATTTTAGAAAATGACCCAATTATTACGTTAGGTTTAGGTGAAGTTGTGTTTTCTAAATCGAGCAAACATTTGGTTGGTGATAAAGTAACGGGTCGTTTTACATGGGAAGAGTATATAGTCGTCAATGAAGAACGTATCACGAAAACAATTGACGAGTCATTGGGTCTACCTTTAACTTCTTACTTGTCTTCTGTTGGTATGACTGGTTTGACTGCGTATTTCGGGGTCACCAAGATCGGTGAATTGAAGAAAGGACAAACCATTGTTATTTCAGCTGCTTCTGGTGCCACTGGATCTATGTGTGTTCAAATTGCAAAACATATCGTAGGAGCTTCCAAGGTTATTGGTATTTCTGGATCCGCTGAAAAATGTAAGTGGGTTGAATCTCTCGGTGCTGATGCATGTGTTAATTATAATGATCCAGACTACCAGCAGCAACTATCCGATATCATTGGTGACGACTACGTTGATGTTTATTATGATAATGTTGGTGGTGAAATTTTGAGTTTTATGCTCTCCAAAGTTAAACAATTCGGCCATATTGTTGCCTGTGGTGCTATTTCTGGTTATAATGACGCAGAAAAGGGTAAAGTCACAGGCTGGCCTGATATTACTAGGAACCGTCTTACGGTTCGTGGCTTTATCATAATTGATTTTATCAAAGATTTTGCTGAAGGTATCAATGCAATTGTAAACGCAATCAAGGAAGGCAAAATTAACATTACCGAAGACGTATCTTTGGTTGATTTAAGTAAAGAAAACGACGTGATGGCAAAAGTTCCCGAAACATGGAGTCTATTATTTAGTAATAAGAAGCCAACTGGTAAATTGGTTACAAAGATTGCCTAGATTTAGATATGCTAAATTTATAATGAAATTTTTCTTGAGTATAATGTAACTCAATAAACTATATATATATAGTATGTAAGTTTTTAGCCGTAAAATTATAACATAAGGGTTTGTAATTTAGAGTCTTCATTATAACGAATTAAAAAAATAGTGCGTGTATCATCGAAAGGTAAACAAATGTACTTTATTATTTGTGGTTCATCTTGTATCTCTTAACTATAAGCATTTGTTTCACTGGCAAAGATCTAATAAACCCATAATAACGTCGTTCATTATATCCAAAGATAACATCGAGCGGGCCAAGAAGTGTTCTCAAAAGCATTAGAAATAAATAGAAATAGAAGTGTACTAAATTAAATATATCGATTTAGTGAGTTCTATTGCATAAAGACATGATATTGAGATTATGTTAAACATCAAATACACGCCAGAAGAATCACCTAGTCCAAGCAGATGGGGCAGTTCTCGTGGAGAAAATGTACTGGATAAGAGTTTTCCAGGAAGCAACAAATGCCTATCAAAAAATATATCCAAACTAGATGCATTAGAAAAGTATCAAGAGCACGATGATGGTTCGAGTTACATGAATGATTTCGACATTGAGGGAAGCGAAGACTTGAATCTTTCTTACTCTAAGTTTTCTCGTGTATCGGGAATATCGTTAATAAGTGGTGATGATTCCAATAAACTGAATTCTATTTCAGGCTCGCCTTTCGTTAAGAATATTCAAACAAGGTTGCAGGACATCAAGTTTGAAGAAGAACGGAAATTGAATAGTCGGGATAGTGGCCGGCCAAGTAGCAGATTTAATAGACCTAAAAGTTCACAGGGGAGAGACAAGCTTATGTATCTGATCGAAGAAGGTACTGCGAAAAATGCAAATGATGAAAACGAATCACCATTCCTAGATCATGCTCCTATATTAAAAACACCAATAGAGAAGATTGGATCCACTTTTGAAGATAATTTTGACTTAAGGCCAAAGAACTATGACCACCTTCAAAATCCCAAAATTAGAGGTTCTTCCGAACAACTGGAAAACTATGCAGCGAACGGCTCGAGGATTCCTATTAGCTTAACTCCAGATAAGAGAAGGCAGCAGCGGATGTCCTCAGTAAAAGTATCTTTGACTCCAGCTCAACGGTTCGAAAAAAGACCAGGCACCAGACTGACAAATGCTTTGGAGAATTTCCAATTTTCCACTTTGGTTGGTAGAGGTGCTTCGGCTAACGTATTCAAAGGTATTAATTTGAAAACGAACCAGGTAGTAGCCATAAAACAAATTATACTAGAAAAGAACCAAAATGTAATGGAACTAATGGGAGAAATTGACCTTTTGAAAATATTAAAACATCCCAATATTGTCAAGTATCATGGGTTTGTAAAAACTTCAACATCTTTAAATGTTTTTCTTGAGTTTTGTTCCAAAGGATCTTTACGACAATTATACCAACATACAAATCATGGTTTACCTGAAGGTCAAATAATCGGTTTTGTAAGACAAATTTTACAGGGTTTACACTATTTACATGAGCAAGGGGTGGTTCACAGAGATGTAAAGGCTGCAAATGTCTTAATTACAGAAGATGGGTTTATAAAATTAGCAGACTTTGGAGTTGCTACAAAGGTATCCTCTCAGCATGAAACCGTTGTTGGTACACCTAATTGGATGGCTCCGGAAACAGTTTTGGGTGGTGAGGGTCTTTGTACTGCTTCCGATATTTGGTCTCTTGGTGCAACAATCATTGAATTATTCACTACTAATCCTCCTTATCATGACTTAAATCCCATGGCCACCCTTCATGCTATAGGCACAGATGATCATCCTCCTCTACCAAAGAATATTTCACCCTTGGCGAAAGATTTTTTGTTAGAATGTTTTCAAAAGCAACCTAATCTTAGAATCAGTGCCAAGTCTCTTTTGAGGCATAAATGGGTAACTAAATCAACCAAAGAAAAACATGTCTTGGAGATATCATCTCAATTAAATTCTGACAAACATATCCCTAACCCTGTATCCATTCATAATTATTCTGAATCTAATGAAGAAAACTGGGAGAATGATTTTATTGATATAAACCTACCACGAATGAAGGATTTTTCTGCCAACTCACTGTATTCGCCGTCCAAGCACAATGAAAACCATTCAAAAGTGTCAAAAAGGGAATTATTAAATAAATTTTTAGATAAGAATGAAGACTTTGGGTTTGAACTGGAAACTCCTACTATGATTTCAAAGTTTGACAAAACTGATGATTTGCAAGTAAACTTGGAGTCTTCTAATCTCGAACAATCTCCGCGTGAAGAAGAAGAGGAAGATCCATTTTTAGAGATTGATATTGAAGATTTTAATACCAATGAGTTAGAGGTTCAAAGCAAAATGGAATTCTTGACAACTAAGTTTTCAAATAGAGTTGATCTTTGTCATTCTGGTAATGATGAAGTTATTTCCTCATTGATCAAAATAACTGGTAGAATGTTACATTTGATCAAGAAATATAATATACTGCATGACGTTCTAATTAGAGATCATGGGATTTTATCCTTATTAGAATTACTAGAAAATGCTCCAGAACTTCCAAAGCATCAAAAGTTATGGTTCCACACATTATCTATTTTGAATAATATTTTCGAAAAGAATACTTCCCAATTTGAAAATTTCTGTTTATTGGGTGGAATACCCGTAGTTACTCATTTCAGAAGCTCATCTTATGATCCACAAGTGAGATTGCAAGTTGTTAAATTTATTAAGTTTTTAAATAACTCCGAAAAGGCGTTATCAATGTTTGTTTCCTGTGGTGGTCTCCGTGTCTTATCTAAGTTTGTAGAAGAGGATTTTGATGCAACTCCTGAATTTCCTTTAACTTCAATTGAGTGTATTTACAATATCTTATCGAAAGACTTGACAAGATCAAAATCTAACCTATGCCGTATTTTATCAAAATATGGAGTTATATTCTGGTTTGTTGTTCTACTTAATAGGCTTACAAAGTCTCATTCAAAATCAGCCCCAGATGGAATATCACCGGACCAAATTAATTCAACTATAAACAAGATAATTGAAATTATTAAATACTTCGGTCAATCTGAAACTAGGGTACGAGTGAATATCTCAAACAGCGACCTATTCAAACTTTTAATAAAGGTTTATCCAAATCTACAATATCAGCATCAATTAGTAATATTGAAGTTCTTTAAATCCATTTCCCAGATTTCAGACATTCTAAAGGCCTTGTATTCTGCGGATATTTTGGAGTTCCTTGTAAGAATAATGGAATTCTATACACCTTCAAGAGAACATTACAAAGAAGTCATAAACGTTGTATGCCCTACATTGTATAACTGTTGTTATTTAAATCATGCAAGAGAAGTTGATCTTGTGAGGCTAGGAGCAGTTCCACATTTAAAGACTCTATCGAAAATCAACCTTCCGTTTCGTCAATTCGTTTTGCCGATATTATGTGAATTAGTCCATTGCGATGATTATGTGAGACAAATATTATTTAAACAAGATATTTTAACCGTGTATTTCAATTTGCTTATAGATCCATATTGGCAATCAAATGCATTAGATTCAATACTCAGTTGGTCTCAACAAACTTCGGATCAAGTGAAATTAGATACACCTAAGGCTATCAATTGTTTTGTTGGAGGATTTATGCTACCTAAAGTATCAAATTTGGAATCCACCCTAGACAGTTATTTGAAATTAATAACAATCAATAAGGCAGTATGCTATTTAATGGTCAAAGAGTCAATCATCAATAATATCTTATTCAAGTTGAACGTTCATAATAAGAATCGGGTGGTACAATTGAATCTACTTCGTATTTTAAAGAACCTTGTCAATACTGGGAAGAAAACAAGAGTATTTGACAACCTAGACATTTCCCAAAACTTAATTACTACTTTAAACACATTGAAGTCCCGTAAAACGTCTGTTTTAGTGGATGAATTAGCAATGGAAATAGTTTCTCTTGTTGTTTAGTAAATGTATATAATAGATAATAGATAGAAGTCGTGCCAAATTTGCACCTCGGTAGATTATTCTGTGGGGTGACCAAATATATACAAGAATTTTCGTCTTAGAGGTACGCTGATAAACTATTTTATCTCTAATGATTTCAATCCCTTATCCGTCGCCTAGGGTATCACAACTAGATGCCAATATATTAGATTCAGAATTAATATCTCTTTTGAAAGAGCAATTAACATCTATTTTTCAATTGCATAGTACTAGTTGGTGGACATATGATCAACATCCAGAATTATGGAGTTTATTATTAAACTTGATGGTATTCAGATTAACGGTGTGGAAATCTGGTTCATCTTACGGGGCATTATTACAGAATCTAAAATTAACTGATTTCAAAAAAGGTAAATTAATAGGTTATTCGAAGAGAACATTATTATGTGCTGTATTGGTTGGCGATTACTTCTATAGCAAATTACAGTCATATTTATATTCCATTGACGAATCTGAAGCTTCAAGAAATTCATCGAAGTTCAAATTGTTAAATTCCGTCAAATCATTTTTCATTTTCCACAAAACAAAGATTCTTTCAAGCTTGAACGATTGTATTAAATTATTGAATTTAGTAAACTTTACATTATTTCTCGTCAATGGTAGATATCCATCTATATCTCATAGGCTTTTTGGAATTTCCTTGACTCCAATAGTGACAGATTTATTGAAGTTCAATGGCAACAAAGTGAATTTTGAATTTCAAAATCGTCAGTTAGTCTGGAACGTTATGACAGAATTTTTGGTATTCATTTTACCATTAATGCAGCTAGGAAAGTTGAAAAGAATGACAAAGAAAATATTATCACCTTACAATAAGGGTCAAAGACATGAAACTGGAGATACTCCAATATTCACTCCGTATACCAATTTGCCCGTCTCTCACTGTGCTATCTGTCACAATAATAATGACATAGCTGCCACATCCTCAAATAAAAATTCATCCATTAGCTCATCTTGCATAATTACCAACCCATATGTTACTAATTGCGGCCACATTTATTGCTACATTTGTATTGCGACTAAATTCAATTCACTAGATAATGCTGATTCTGACTCTGAAGGATGTCTTCGTTGTGGCGTGAAATTACAATGGTTCAAAGAACTTGGAGACAATGAGGGAGACATAGATGAAGATGCGATAATTGTGCAGTATGAAGATGGAGTAGAAAATGATTCTGATGATGAAACTGTTGAGCAGGAAACCGTCGAAAAAAATAGCATTGGCATAGAAAATGAAGAGGACGATCAGATCGATGAGAAAGATGAACCCAGCCATTCAAGAGTTGAATCTGATGTAGAAGAGAGCCTAAATGAAAACAGCGATTATAGTGAGGGCGAAGATTTTGATGAAGATGAGGATCTTGAACAAGATGCATATGATGATGAATTTGATAGTGAATTTGACGAAGGATTAGATCTCTAATAACATTATGTTACATGTTTATATATACACATTTTTATTAATTACCTTTTAATTCTTGTATTGAGAAAATGTCAACTCTAAATATTAAGTGAAATGTCTATTCATAAAGAAAATGAAATGGAGAATGTTTATTTAATAAGTTTCAATAACAACTGGGCACCCTTATTGTCAGCATCGATGGATAAATCCTTTCTAATTTTCTTTAATGCTTTTCCTAATTCTTTCGTTTTGTCATTTTCATTCAGCAATTGTAAAACTTCAAAACATGCAACAATAACAAAAGCACCTTGTCCGCTAGTCCAGTCCTTTAATTTATCGGAAGATAATACTTCATCAACAACTTTTACTGCGAATTCTACTCCAACTCCTGGAATCTTACTATTGGATGTTGAAATAAGCTTCTTGGTATCATTATCCCACTTGAATTCGTTACCTTGAATTAATGCCTTTAATGATCTGGAAATAAATGGTACTTTGTTAATTAAATGGAAGTCTTCTAATACATCACCTTTAACTGATATTTCAAAGATTTCATTGATTAATTCAGGTCTCAATGTATCATTAACTTCAGCAACATCAGTTGATGTTAATATTAACTCGGTTATGAACTGTGCTGCTATATTGACTGATAAAAGCTTATCGAAGCCCTTATCAGGGTTCTCGGACTTAGTTGTAGATAAAATTGATTGATACATTAATGGCAATGCCTTTGACGATAATTCTGCTCTTCTTTGTTCTTGTGGTTTTTTAGAAGTTTTTTGGTAGGCCAATTCTTCATATTTATGTAAATCCTTCTTTATTAATGGTGAAAAATATCTACCATCTAATCCTTTCAATAAATATAACAATGGTCTACGAGAAAATTTATCCTTTATTAATTCTGGGACTAGATCATCAGTAAGTAATTCTGTACTGAATGACTTATGTAATAACACAGTATCATCAACAGTCATGAATAAAGTGATTAAAACAATATTACCATTTTCATTCTTAATTAATTCATTAGCATGGTTCTTTAATGTTCTTATAATCAATTTACGTTCTTTAGCATTTGCCATGGCAATTAATGAACATGCAACTTCACTTCCTTCAGGGGTGTGAACCAACTCTGCAAATTGTTCTGTCAATAATTCAATGAACTCTCTAATTTGCTTATCATTCTTTTCAATATCGTCCTTTAAAATAGTGGTGTATTCTCTCATAGCTGCGTGTAAAATTTGGAAACCGGTGGATCCTTTTTCCACTGTAGCAGTGATAGTTCCAACCAAGTTAGTCATTATTAACTGCTTCTTTTCGGACAGTTCATGGACAATTTCTAAAACAGTTTTGTCCTTTCCTGAGTCTCTGAAAACAGCGTATTCTGCACCCCAAAATTCTCTAATCATTTGTTGTCTTTGTTCACTGGTTGAATATAATACATATAAATCTTCAACGACGTAAGCACCTTCTCTGTGTCTCATCAATTTACGCAATTTGCCGTGAAGTTCATTGATAATAAGATTACGTGATTCCTTTGAACCATAATGTAATAATTTAACCAATAAATATTTACCATACGATGATGTGGCTAACTGATAATAATTACCCTTCAAAGACTTAACAATAAGATCCCTTCTTTCTTTTGATGAATATTTAATCAATGTTTGGACAACACGAGAGGCGTCGTGCTTTAAAACCAAATCGTATATGACATCTTTGGACAAATCCCAAATTTCATTACATAATTTGTCTCTGACTTCCTTTGGAGGTGTTGGCTTATTAACTCTTAATTTTTCCCACAAACTCTTAATTCTTTGGACCTCGATCCCTGACTTTCTTTGCAACTTACGCTCAGACAACAACTTACGTTGCTCGGCATGTTGTTCCTTAGATGACTTCTTATTTGGATCTACTTCCTTCTCATCGCTTGCATCCTCATCCATATCATCAGATTCTTCGTCAACCTCTTTATCTTCTTCCACTTCATCAAGCTGGTCAAGCTCATCTTCCTCGTTCTTCCCATCTACTGGAATATCATCCAAATCGTCTTCTGACGAGTCTGATAACTCTTCACCACTAGATTCTTCCGATGCACTTTCTGCTTCCGATTCACTCTCTGGTGATGGCAACTTTTCTGCTACCTTTTGTTTCTTAACACTACTCCCATTATCCTTAGCAATCGTATGCTTATTACTTCTCTTAACAGCTCCCATTGCTTCTAAATCTTCTTTATCTGCTAAAAGTAATCTACTCATCTAAGACTGAAAAAAAAAATTAATTTTAAGAAGAGGTCTGCGGCTCTTAACTATGCAGCGATTTTGTGTCATTTTGAATTTTGTGTCACTAATTATGTCCTATAGTTTCTCCAGCTGTACTGACCAATGGAACAAAATGAAGTAATTGCTCTATTCTAGCGTATTAGTGACTTAAATATAGCATAATACCTTCTAATCCATTTAAAATGTTACGTACTTTGCCAATTCGTGTTTTAAACGCATCGAAGCCAACATTAAGCTTCTCTTTCACCAGAAGTTCAGCTTTTGGCCCACAATTATATAATAAGAGATCATATTCTTCTGAAGTTCCAAAGGGTAATGTTCAAGAGTTAGAAGACTTAAAACAATTCCAGGAATTTGTATCTAATGGAGAAAAAGTTTCCGTAATTGATTTTTATGCTACTTGGTGTGGACCATGTAAGGCATTGGAGCCTATCTTTGCTATGTTATCCGAGAGGGTCCCAGAAGTGCAATTCGGTAGAGTAGATGTTGACAAAGCTCAGGATACTGCCATGGAATATGGTATTACTGCCATGCCAACATGTAAATTTTTCAAGGACGGTGAACAACTCGATACCATTATTGGAGCTAACCCACCAAAATTGGTATCGTTAATCAAGGAACACTCAGGAGTCGATATCTCTGGTAGGTAGATCTATGATACATGTAAGTAGTTGTCTCTAAGTATGATTTATGTTATTATTGATAGTGTAGTTGTTGTTTGCGTGCGCGCGCTTCGTAACCATCAGACCGCTTCGAGTTGAGTGGCGAGTTGATAGAAGAATATCTGATGAACATTTACTTTTGATTATAGATTATTTGTTACTATAGAGTAATTGCCTCATATAAAGAATCGAATTAGATATAATTCATCAATCATGGTATGTAAATGATTTTAGTAGGTGAAAATAGCGAAGAGAGTTTATACTAACAATCGACTTCTAGGGTCAAACGCCATCAGGAATGCCAGGAGGCGATTTCAATAAGAAAAAAGATGATAAAAAGAAGGAAAAGCCAAAGTACGAGCCACCAGTGGAGTCTAAGTTTGGAAAGAAGAGAAGAAAAGGGCCAGATACGGCAGTAAAATTGCCAAGTGTTTATCCTAGTACTAGATGTAAATTGAAATTATTGAAATTGGAAAGGATCAAAGATCATTTGTTGTTGGAAGAGGAATTTGTGACTAACCAAGAAGCTTTCCAACCTACGGAAGCAAAACAGGCTGAAGAAAGAGAAAAAGTTGATGAATTGAGAGGATACCCAATGTCGATTGGTACTTTGGAAGAAATTATCGATGATGATCATGCAATTGTTTCGAGTACTGCGGGTTCTGAATATTACGTATCTATAATGTCTTTTGTTGACAAGGGTTTATTGGAACCAAGTTGTTCTGTTTTATTGCATCATAAAACTGTATCGATTGTAGGTGTATTGCAGGACGATGCTGACCCAATGGTGTCAGTGATGAAGTTGGATAAATCTCCAACCGAATCATACGCCGATATTGGTGGATTAGAGTCACAGATTCAAGAAATTAAAGAAGCAGTCGAGTTACCATTAACTCATCCAGAATTATACGAAGAAATGGGTATCAAGCCACCAAAGGGTGTGATATTGTATGGTGCACCAGGTACTGGTAAGACATTATTAGCTAAAGCGGTAGCAAATCAAACAAGTGCCACATTCTTAAGAATAGTTGGGTCCGAGTTAATTCAAAAGTACTTAGGTGATGGTCCAAGATTATGTAGACAAATTTTCCAAATAGCCGGAGAGCTTGCTCCTTCGATTGTCTTTATTGATGAAATAGATGCTATTGGTAGTAAAAGATATGAATCTTCATCAGGTGGTGAAAGAGAAGTCCAAAGAACTATGTTAGAATTGTTAAATCAATTAGATGGTTTCGATGATAGAGGAGATATTAAGGTTATCATGGCAACAAATAAAATTGAATCATTAGATCCCGCATTAATTAGACCGGGTAGAATCGATCGTAAGATTTTGTTTGAAAACCCTGATTCAAATACTAAAAAGAGAATTCTTCATATTCATACATCCAAAATGAGTTTAGCAGATGACGTAAAACTCGATGAATTAGTAACTTCTAAAGATGAATTATCTGGAGCTGATATCAAAGCTATGTGTACAGAGGCTGGTTTATTAGCGTTAAGAGAAAGAAGAATGCAAGTAAAAGCCGAGGATTTCAAGGCTGCTAAGGAAAGAGTTCTTAAAAATAAGGTAGAAGAAAATCTTGAAGGTTTATACTTGTAAAATATATACATTATATATTTAATTCACATTATTATTGCTATTCATGCGCAGACATATATGTTCATAATTTAAGGCTATTTACTATTTCCAACGATTAATAATCACCATTAATCATTTCTGTTATTCAAAATCCGTAAAACGAATAAGAATAAATTCAAGATATCCAAATATAAGGAAAGAGTTGCTGGAACTTCGTCATCCAAGTGAACAGTCTTCATTATCCTTTGGGTATCTATAATGATATAGATACTGAATATTATGGCCCCCAATCCCGAATATAACATTTCCATACCAGATGAGTGGTTTGGGAAAACCATGAATATGAAGCCCCAACCAATTAATACCCATGTTGCCATAATAACAGTTCCCTGCCAACTAATAAAGTCATACTTAGTCTGGAAAGCAAATAATGTTAATCCAATAAATATAACAAACGTTATCAACAAAGCTTGTACGACTACCTCAGATTCAATTGCCGAGCAAGCAACACCAACTCCATAGGCTTCACACAAAGTGAATCCACCCAATAATAATAAATTACTTGGGTAAGACCTAGCTTTAATGTGAGTGGCAATCATGAACCCAATTGAACCAACAAGCGACACAAAGAAAAGCCACATATTGTTAAAACACCATGCTTGAATAGAACTATTTGAGCGGATGATAAGGCCGACCAACACAGTACCAAATATTTGAATTGATAACAATGTATAGACCTTTCTAATAAATAATTGCCGGATTGGCAATTCACAGGATGCAACATCTACGGAGTACTTAAAATCATCGGGGATGTTGTCACCCTCAACTCTTGGGCTTTGCTCCTGTTCATAAGTTGGTGGCTCACTAGTAGGTAACGTAGTATAATGATTCATGGCTACGTGGTTCTAATATTATCACGATAATATGGATATGGCCCGATGCCACTTAAAAGGGATTCTGCGCTTTTATATAAAAATGCGCGGTTGTGAGCCCGCTTAATGTTATTGCAAATGGCAGCTATCTGTTGTTCCCATGGAATTCCTAGTCTAATACCATTGAACTGAATCTAGCAGTAGTTATTTTGTTACAAGAATATGTGTGTTACAATACTCGAGTATATATTTGGATATCAAAAGCTCGTTGTAGTTCTGTCTGCAATCGGTTGGTACGTGCGCTGCAACAGTTTGCACCCGTTCTGATAATACTTTGACCTGATAAGACTATTCCTTGTACAGAAGCCTAGATCTAACAAGTAATTAAGTTGTTTACTTAACATTTTCAGTGTAGTAACTATATCACAAAATATTGTACCTTTTGTGAAAACTGTTTGTTTCAAAATTTATGAATTAATGGCAAAAATTATTTAAATGAGAAAACTTGTCAAATATAGTAATTTAGATATGCAACAATTAGCTCCGGTAACTAATCATCGTTGTCAAGCACAATAGTTCGGCTGTCCGCTCCATTAACTAATCATCATTGCCAAGCACAATAGTCTAGCTGGTCTAACGACAATCTGCACAAGCTACCCTTCATTACAGCAATAGTATCTATTATTCACAAGCATATATACATATTTACAGTTTAGGTTGTCCCTATTTCGATTCGTTCGACTCAGACGACTCAGACGGTACAGGTGGCGGGCCCGTGGCCGTGGCTACTTTCATCCTCAACAACATTGTTTCCTTAAAGGTAACTCTCTTTCGGCACAAAGGACATAAACCAACTCCCTTTTTGCCTTTGGTTTGTCCCCTGGCAGTAGAACTAGCAATACTTTGCTGAATACATTCCAAACAAAATACATGTCCACACGAGGTTGCCGTTGCATTAGTCACTTCATCAAAACAGATTGGGCACTGAATATTGCTTAGCTTCTTGGTGGTATGTGGAGGCTGTACTGGATTATCGATCAAGTCCTGTGTCTCCCTTTTAAAAGCAATAATTTCCACATCATCTTCATCCTCGGACGATAGGTTTATAATATTATCTATTTTAGCAGAAGACATCCCTAGCTACTCATTAAGTACGAGACAGTACGTCTAGTTAATGAAATTTCCACACAGTTTTTTTTTGTCAAATATTGCTACTATATGGTTCCTAAATGCCAATTTTCAGATTCACTCTCCAATAATATTACAATATCCAAATTAACCAGACCCGTTTTCCTCTATATCAAAATAATTCTATGCGTATTCAGTTGCATCGTTCTATGTAAGCAGATAAAATCGAGTGCGATTTTTATGGTCACAATTTTTGATTTTTACACACGAAGTTGTATGGCTGAACTTTATTATAAGGAATAAAGTGGTCTTTATAATTAGAAGCATAACGATAATACAGTAACTTCTATTTATTAGTAAAATTAGAAGCTATCAAAGTAATCCATTGATATCCAATATTGATTGTGTGTTTTAAAATATAAGTACAATATGGTTACTGATCATACAAATCCCTTAGCGGTGGTACTTCCTTATACGTTCAATTCGCAGAGTGATTATCCCACAGAAGTATTGGCGAATAGATTTCAGGCTTGGAGATCGATTATCAAGGATTTGGTCAATTATCTTAAGGAATATGCCAGTGTCCAGGAGGAGATCGTGAGACAACAAATGAGGCTTCAACAAGCGGTTGGAATATCACCGGGGACGAGCACAACGGTGTCGAATACGGGGCATGGACACGGATCGCATAATAACCATAAGGATGACATAAATGCCATCAATAAGTTCTTTTTGCCCATTGGGAATGGGTCGATACAGGACTTGCCGACGATATTGACGAAATTTCATCAACAAAATGTCACACATTCGTCGAAAACATTGAAGGACATAACTTCTGTCATTATTCCCAAGTTGGAGGAATTGAGAAAAGATCTTCTTATTAAGATCAAGGAAATTAAAAACTTACAGAACGATTTCAAAAATAACTTAGGGAAAGAGATTAATGAAACAAAACAAGCTTTGAATCAGTATACTCAGGCAATTGAAACGTCCAATAAGCTTGATCATGGTGGCTTATCCCAAGATGGAGATCATAGTAAAAACGATCCATATATCATGAAGATAAAGTTGGATAGACAATTAAAAAAACAAATTTCAGAAGAAACGTACTTGCATGATGCATATTCCAATTTACAAACGGCGGGAGCCAAGCTAGAATCTATTATTGTATTAGAAATCCAAAACTACATATCAATGTTCTTAAATTTACTAAACACTGAGCATTCGACGATCCCAGAGTTCTTGTTACCTAATTTGAACAACGGCTTTTTATCGAAGGAAGCAGAATTCGAATGGAACTCGTTTATTTCAAGAAATTTACCTACACCTTCAATTTCTATTAGTGCATTAGGAAACAACTCGTCGAATGTTAAAAATGGCACTTTTGTTGATCTTTCATTTCCATATAGGAAGTTATCTGAACTCGTAATACCTGAGGGAAATTCTCCATTGAATGTCGCAGTGAGGGAAGGACCATTGGAAAGACGTTCTAAGTTCTTGAAGTCTTACTCAAGTGGCTGGTACGTTTTAACATGTAATTATATTCATGAGTTTAAAACATCTGATCGTAAGAAAGATATGCAACCAGTTATGTCATTACTGTTGGATGCGTGCCAAGTGAGTGAGCATTCCAAAAATGACGGTAAACCTGGTGGAGTCTATAAATTCGTCTTGCACTCTAAGCTGCTGAATGGCATTATTCACAGAGGCCACAATTGGGTTTTTAGAACAGATACTTATCAAAAAATGATTGACTGGTACACGGATATTAAGTCCTTGACGAATGCCAGTACCTCTTCTGCGAGAGCAAGAATAGTTAGCAAGAAGTTCAAGTTAGAAGAAAATCAACATAAAAGGATTTCTAGAACTTCAAGTATTCTTTCAAATGGAACTAATGCAAAATCCATTAGAACTGTCACCACTAACAACTCATCGAAAGCAGCAGGAGCTTCAATACGTTCAAAGCATAAGTCTCCTACAATGTCGCATAATAGATTATCATCAACATTTTCGAGGACTAATAATCAATCTCCTAGACTAACAAATATGGTCAATAGTGATGGCACGATGATAGCCCCAATTGATGTTAATCTGGACGTAAAACCAAACGGCCAATCAGACGCTCAAGTTTCATCTCCACAGCAGCCTGCAGCGCAACCTAATTATCAAGCTGGCTATTATTATGCCAACAATGGACAACCACTGCAATTGTACGATCCTGTTCAACAACAGTATTATACTATAAGTCCAACTGTTCAAGGTCAGCCACAACCCCAGTATTTTCCCGTGTCACCTCAGCAGAATTCCCAACAGCAATTTTTTATTCACGCACCAACAGGAGGGGCCCAAAGTCCACTGAACCAACCACAACCACAAGGAAAAGCACCGTATTTTCCGGTAAATACAGCAAATTATGGTGTATATCCGCAGCAAGGCCACAATGATAGAGCTACTCCCAACAATTTGCCTTATCCGACACATTTGCAACCTCCACCAACAATAGAATCTAATCAGCATACTGATGGTCTGGAGTTAGAGTTTTTAAAATCGGATTCAACATTGCATCCTGAAATGAACAATAAAGATACAAGCGCTTCTTCGCATGTGAATGGCGAAGCAAACTTAGCTTTTCAGGGCGCTATTGATCAAGATGATAAGGAAAGTAATGTAACAAATGACAAGGGAAATGATAGTGAACTTAATATTCAAAATAGTACTAATGAAACTAGTGCCAATGAAGTAGAAACATTGCAAAGCAATGGCAAAAACAATACATTTGATGAAGATTTGACAAAGGTCATCAGTGAAGACTAGGTCGTTCCTCTTGTTCCTGAAAATTAGCTTATATACTTTAATTTGAGTCTCTTAATTATACGCCCAAGATTGTACTATAGATAATCAAGCATAAAAGATAGTGTTAAGTAGTTCGCAATAAAAGTTACAGTAGAAATCAAAAGAAACCTAATCAAGTATTATAACATAATTATTTAAAAGATGATACATAATGAATATATTTAAAAGAAAATCTTCTAAACAACAACACCAGAGTTGGAAGCAATACGTGGCCATAAATCAGCACATTCCTTAGCGACTGGACCAGTGATGGCAGAACCCTTCATTTCACCCTTTGGATTGACAATAACACCAGCATTATCTTCGAAGTATAAGTAGACACCATCCTTTCTTCTCCATGGTCTAGCTTGTCTAACAACAATTGCTGGCATGATTTTCTTTCTTAATTCTGGCTTACCCTTTTTAACGGTAGCCATAACCATATCACCGGCTGAGGCAGCAGGTAATCTATTTAATCTAGCACCGAATCCCTTAACAGAGACAATGTATAAGTTTCTTGCACCTGAGTTATCACAACAGTTTACAACGGCACCAACTGGTAAACCTAACTAGAATCTTTGTTAGTATTATGTTCATCTATGAAAAAAAAAGATCGCTACTTCGAGATGAGTTTCTCTCCTTTTGAATTTATTCTAATTACAATCCTTCAACCAATATAATGCTCTATTCGTTTGTATCCCAATCTCTTCCCACTAAGTGATTTTACTTCTTTTCTGAATTTTTAATCATTCTTCAATATCGTCCTTAAGTTTAGATTCACATCTCCCCCATAACGTCTTCAATATAATAAAACTAGTCACATACAGACATACGGAATTTGTTACCGGAAGCACCAGAACCAGACATTTTGTAGTATTATTTAATGTATTTGGTATAAAACAAACAAAAAATTAAATTAATCAACTTCTATTCACTTAGGTCCATCAAAAAATTTTTCACTATACCAACTGCTCACACCATAGTCGTCTGGCAGTACTAAGGATTATACAGGACAGCATTATATTACACAAACCCACAATTATAAAAAAAGTTATGCGTGTGGTTTACCCGGATATTGCAGAATGGGGTGAGGGTTAAAACCCTATTTCCCGGAATTGTGACTTTTATTTCAAACTATCCTCACATGACTTGTCGAGGGTAACACGAAGAACTTCACTTGCATAGATGCGATATATCCGGTATTCTAGAATACTAAGAATAGCGGCAGAGGGCTCCACGAGCTATTTTTCCACGTACCACGAATACAACGGTATCAATTGTTTACTTTGAAATAAGTAGGGATATGCAATTAATTCAAAAATACAATATCGGTCACAAGATTAAAATGTATATTGACATACTGTTAGCATATAGAACCAGAATCGTAGATAATTATATAAACATAGAAGAAAGGAAAAAGGGTCGCAGGACGTAGCTTGCAGATATTAAAAAGATTTGTGATGGCGTTCAGTTATTAACGACTTTGAGAGAGCCAGGATTTCTGGTAACCATGTCAGGTAACGAGCCATCACTAAGTCTTCTTCTGCCGTATTCTGACGAAAGTTTATCTTGGCCGGGAGATTCTGTATCAGGATGGCCGGCAGCCATGAAGAAATCGTCATTATTTGTAGTATCTAGTGAGTACAGCGTGTCTTTGTTGTGGTCTATGTGGCCATCGTCGTTGCGTCCTGCTTGGGCCATCATAAATGGGTTTGGTGCACCTTCAAAGGTATCGGTTTTCTCATTGCTTGGGCCAGATAACGTGAATTCGTCGTCCTTGTCGTCATCATCCCTGTTACGTTTGAAACAACAAAGGAATACCACCAAGCCAAGGATGAGTCCGGCACCCGCTACGCTCCCAATGACGGCACCCACAATCCCCCCGGTGCTGATGGATTTTGAGGATTTGTTTTGTTTGGAAGAAGCTTCATTAGCATTCGGTGTTGATGATGATGATGAATTCGGTTCTGTCATGGTTACTGCAACAGTTGATGCCTCTTGCGAATTTGTTGGATTGCTTGTAATTGTAGATATCAAGGTAGTTCGATCGGGTATAGACAGTGATGAGCTCAGAGACGATGAACTCGATGTAGACGATACAGCAGAGCTGCTTGTACTTGGTTCTGCAGACGAAGATTCACTACTGGAACTGCTGCTAGAACTGCTGGAACTACTGCTAGAACTGCTACTAGAGCTGGAACTGCTAGAGCTACTTGAGCTGCTGCTGTGAGTGCTCAGTGTTGCGGTGGAACTGGAATGGGTACTTGAGCTTGAACTAGAACTTGAGCTTGAGCTGCTAGAGCTAGAAGCGGAACTAGATGATGACGAAGTGCTTTCGGATTCAACATCACTATTGGAATATACCAAAAAAGCATTGCTGCCACCACAATTTTCTTGGTCATAACCTTGACAACTAACATCACAATCGGAGCTATCAGTTTCATCACTACTATCTGGCTCCGAATCACCACAATAACAATATTTACCGTTCAACAATGCTGCCACCTTCTTGCCGGCACATTCTTCTTCACAGTGCGATGATGATTGATACATGAATTCATCTTGGTAGCTCAACAGACCCTGAATAGATGACTTCAGATAGCACCCTAGTTTGGAAAACGAGTCCGCTCTCCCAAAGTTAATTTGGATCAACAAGTATATAACCCAGGGTATACCATAATATCTCATGCTGTTCTATGTTTTGAGTATCCTCCTTGCACAAACGAAACAAATGTAAATAGCAATAAAAAAAATAAAAATAAACAACTGCTAAGTCAAAGAATCACTCTAACTGCACTTTAAGTCGTTTCTATCTATAGAATTAAATGTAGAAAGTAATACCTTTGGTGTTAGTAATAAGTTTCAATACAAATCAACAACTTAATATTGTCTATTTTTGTTCCGTTGATCTTCCAAGCTTAACACTTATACTGTATGTAAGCAATTCTACGTGTTGAACCACTATGTTGTTGACATTCCTATTGTAAGGAGGCGGAACAATAGGTTTTGTTATTTTTACATGTAAATATTGATCCTGTACATAGTCGAAGTAGTTTCACTTGCAGTTACAAGAACAACAGAGTATGGATGAAGGTATTAGAGCTAAGCAGAATAGTATGGTAGTCTTAAGTATATGAAGTGAGAAAGAATGTACCGGTAACACATTGTTTTGCATTCTATTACGTTTGTAATGGCGTAATCGGTCCATAGTTCAGATGGGAGCTCCCGTTTTAACCCCGATGGAACTTTATGTGAATGAACAGAGCAAGAGTTGAAATATAAAAGCTTTTATTTTGGGTGTAAATTAAAATAGACTGTAGAAGACTCGTAATCAATTAATTAGGCCTATGAGTTAATTTCATTAGGTAATGAACTTATAGTGTCATGAATGTTATCACCATTTTGTAATTTCTGCTGAATATTCACGATATTCTCACATTTTGCAAAAAACAGCATTATCACATAAAACAGCCGCTCAAGACTTACACAGATATAGAAACAAGAGATATATATTAAACATGAGAGAATAGTCCACTTAAACTGAAAGCAGCAACGTAGAAGAATGTAGACTACAAACGTACTCAATCTTGCAATTGAATGAAATAATTACGAAAGAACATTCCTAACGTACATATAAATGTTATATGATCGATGCATTATAGGATTTTTTTTCTTATTGTAGGCAATTCACTGCCCCCTTACTTAATCGGTGGATTTGAGCAATCTACGGAAAGTAGAAGAGATATCTATTGTCCCTCGAGTCATGTTTCGATGCCGGGTAGAAGAATTGTTCATACTGGTCGCTTACCAAGTTTTGATGTTACATCAACAGAAAGAATCAGATACAATTCCAAATACCACTACTACACTTCAAAATGAGCTTCAAGTTAACATATATCCGTTAATCTGTTATTTCGTGTTATTCCAGTACAGGGCATACAAATTCAAAATGAGCCGTGTACCAATCAATTTTCCCGATGGTTTAAAAGCATCGAATTCAGCACTAATAAAAATTTTATATTTTCTTCTTCTTTATGTCAAAATGGATAAGAACTGTTAAATAAGTACCTTGCCTTGTTGTTTACAACGAAATGATGGGGTTCACATCAGTAAATTATCCGTAGATCAATTATTCCGTAGCCTTTTCTTTTTCGCTAACCACGATCATTTGTTTTCCGTAGATCGTTGTTTGATAGTAGTTGGGCTTACATATTGTAATTTCTCTAGATTTGTTATAGACACCTAGTTGTAAGGATGAGAGCGTTTCATTTTCCACTGTCTGGAATTTTGTAGATATAGTATTCATTTGGTAAATGTTTTGCTCTTAGGCGACGACATCTGACCTGAAAAATGAATCTCGAAAACGCAACATTAGCCTTTTTAATAAGACGAGTACAATCATGTCAGTACCATCATCAATTAAGGTAATAGACGGTATTGTTGATCAATATCGTGAAGAAATATTGCAACTCGACATACCAGATTTTACAACGCCATCTTCGTCGTATAAAAATCCTGCGGTGTCTCCATATGTTAATGAGTTTAAATTGAATCGGATCATAAATGATATACCCAGTATTAAGTTGCAACTAAATAAATATAAAGGCAACAAGACGTATCAGGATGTTTCAGAGAAGATATTGCTGTTACAGAGCTTGCTGGACGAGAAATCATATATCAATGATAAATTGATTCGCATATGGGTCTCGAGCAAAACAGTTACGGGGTTGACTGATACTGATAATAAAACACCTGAAGACAAGACCGCGTATGACGAAGCTATACAATTGAATGATAATGAAGATAATCTTGTATCTTTGCGGAAAAGACTACTTTCAGGCGGTACTCATACGTCTTTAGATGATACTACAAATAACAAGCCTTCAATAGATAAAGCCAACAACTACCACGAATCCATTCAAGAAGACATTTTGAGTGAATTGACGGGTTTTGCTGCAAGTCTAAAACAGTCTGCTGTTACCTTATCGTCAAAACTTTTAGACGATAATGCCATTTTAAATAAAACCGGTGATAATTTAATGAAAAATGAAACTCTAATGAAAAATGTCGGGAATAATTTAAATAATTACGTTACTAATAAATCAGGTGGAAAGATAAGCTTTTGGTTTTTGTTGAAAATATTGCTAGCTTCCTTTTTGTTATTCTTTGCGATGGTTGTGTTGATTAAAATATTCCCAAAAATGTAATTCTTACACTCATTTAATAAAACCTTTATTTATTTAAAATATGAACATAGAAGATATTTAATGTATAGCTAATAATATAAACAAAAGAAGAAAAGTATTATAAAAACAAA